>JZLH01S0622339.1:19996-36422 GCA_001188425.1 Eucidaris tribuloides | reverse complement strand
GTGGTGCAAATTTCGTTTTGCTTGCCAGGGGCGGAACTCCTATGGCTCTGCGGGGGGGGGGGTGGGGTTGCGACGTGGCACCCGAGTGCATCCCCCGAGCTTACGGCCCTTGATATACATACATAGCCCTAGTGTACATAGTCTAGCTTCCAGACGTTTAGATTAACCCATCTCATATTGATAAGGAAATTGTTATCCTCAGCCAACTGCTTTGACACAGTCTCGCATTGCTACTCGGAGGGAGAAAATGTTGCAGGGGCTGGAACCGAGACAATAATGTACAGTGCCTCGATCCATTTTTCGGATGGGGGAGGGGCAAACGTGAGAAAAATGTTTTTTTTTATGTTTGGTAGTATTTTTATGATAAGTTCATTGGTTTTATGGTGCCTTTCACAGCTTTTTCAACGTATCCCTGCATTACATTTTTATGAATTTTCAAGTTGTCAAAATTATTGGGGGCACTCGATATGTTTGTCCCCCATATATTTTCATTGGAGGGGCGACTGCCCCCACCCCCATGATTGACGCCCCTACCATTGTAGTTTAAAGATTGTGTCATTGATTTGCACGTCAAAAAACACCTAAATGAATGAAATCAGCTGAAATCATTTCCAATGTGAAGATTAATATAAATAAACACCTCTCATAGAGACTTGGGGGTAAAATATTGAGTTTTAGTGAAAATCTGGACGGTTAAATTTCATCCTTTTTCAAATGACTCTGACGTCTTTTCAAAAAAAAAAAATCTGTGACGTCGACGTGCACGGGCCGTTCCAAAATTGTCCGATCAGCCGTTACCCGAAGGTCGCGCGGAGGTTAGCCGTTTAACCAATCAGTGTGCTCCGCTGGTCTTGCGACGGTACACATAACCGCGATTCGCAATTCGAGCAAAATTTAAAATCACGGAAAGAACAGCATTCTGGTAACATGTCGTTATTAGTTTTTCTCATAAAACAACAAATTCATGACGTAGGGATCTCAAACTTTCAACACACCATTTGTAAGTACTTAACTACCGTTTGGTATTGATAATGAAGGGAATCCCTGACACAATCTTCAAATCCGATTATCGGTTCTTGAGTTATCGCGGTAATAGGATCGGGAACGGATGGACGCACGGACGAATGGACGGACAACCCAGAACATGATGCCTCCTGTACTGTCTGTGCGTAGGCAAACAAAGAACGGTGGATATTGTATCAAAATGAGACACATTTAATTTCGAAGTTTGCCCAACTGCCATAAATCATTGTACGTAACTTGGTCATACCATGATATCACATTTCTCGATTGTGTACACCACTGTTGATATATTTTACAATTTTGAACGTGAGGAGGATATTAAAGGCATCTAATAGCATTATTTCCAGTTTTATATGAGTTGCATGATTTCCCATGCTACCAGTGTCTCTGATAAGGTTTAAAAATGAAGCCCTGAAAAAAATTGCAGTTCAAACGATCATTTTGTACTTTTAAAAAGAGAAAATTATTGAGCAACCATTCCATTTTCCTTCATAGACTACTGTATTGCAGAGTATTAGCTGAGAATAATTCATGTGTCCGATTTTTATTGTACACTATTTTCCAAGTCTCTTCGGAAAGGTAGAAACCCTACGTCCCCCTACGACCGGTAAACCCACCCAACACTAAACCTGAAAAAAAAAACCCTATTACGTCCGGCGGATAAGTCCAATAACTGTTCACCTTTATCTAAAAGCACCAAATTTGGCACAGATGTTGATTTATACATAAAACGCAAATTCTGATATTGGGCCCTCGAAAATTTTGCCCAGGAGAGCCGTAGCAGCCATTTTTCAAAATGGCCGCCATTCAGAATTCCTGAAGTATAGAATGTGCCATTGCTTGTCCATTTGTAGAAAAATTGGGCACCATATGTATATAAAATTTTGCTATAAGTAATTGGGAATCATTTCCAGACATCATTTCAATAAAATAATTACTTAAGTTACCAATTTGAAGAAGTTTGTATAAAAAATGATAGAATGAAATAAAAATGTAAGCTAGAAACGGAAACATTTGAAAATAACGCTTTGGTACTTGTATAGATTTTCAGTGTAATTTGTTGCAAAATAATTTATGATGTTGCCAATTTGAAGACTGCAAAATCGTTGTAATGAAATATATAATATATACAACAAAACGCACAAAATGATAATGGTGATATAATAATGATAAAAATAATGGTAAAAATGATGATGATGATGACGATGATGATGATGACGATGATGATGATGATGACGACGATGACGACAATGATGATGATAATGATAATGATGATGATAATGATAATGAATATATTACTTTACACTATACCATTGTACCACGCACATACATACATACATACATACATACATACATACACACAAACACACGCACAAATACTCACATAAATTTTAGAATGATACAGGATGATCACCCGTCAGCTCCTCACAAAGATTATGACACACAGATGTATACCTCATGGAAATGAGAGTAATGCTACTATTGCAAATGATAGCAGTAGCCTGATCTTTACTAAACATTTTACTATGATGCAGCTAGTACTATTACACTAACGTGAAGCAACCAAGCAAATGACATAGATAGGCAGTGGCGGCGGAACGTGTTTTCTTCGGGGGGGGGGTGGGGCGGGGGGGGGGGCGCAAAGCCAAAAAATGTAGGGGCATTGGACGCATGCAGATATTTTCACCATCAAATTAGGTTTTTGCTTGAAGTTGCTGTTTTAAGCGGCAATCTAACTCGAACCAAACCTTTTCGAAATGGGTTCCGATTAAAACATGAAATCTATAGACATAATCCGCAAGGGAGCGTAGCGAGCGAGCGGTTTGAGAAAAATTTTTAAGTTGTAAAACTAGCTTTGTGGCCTATTCTGGCCCTAATTACAACACTGAATTTTTTGTAGTATTTTAAAAAAGATAAAGAACATCTGTCTAGATCAAACTTTTCTGCTTGAAGTAGCTGTTTCTTCACGGTAATGTAACTTGAGAAAAATCTTTTTGAAGGGGATTTCTGATCATTGAAACATGACATATGTCTACCTCGCGAGCGGTTTTGGAAAATGTGGAATTTTTTATGTTGTAAAACTCACTTTGTGATCTATTCTGGGCACTAATTACAACTCTAGTTTTTGGCAGTCTGTGTTAAACGGATGAAGAACCATATAGATTTAAACGGATCCATAAGAATCAATGAGCAAATACTTTAATGACGGCAGAGATGAGAACACTAGTTTCGTTATGATTACACATTCAATTGAATGATACAAATTGCGAATACGTGAAGTTCTGTGGAGAAAAAGGGGCTTCTTCTCGCTTAAGAAGTGATTTTCTTGTTGAAGAGAAGAAAAGGCGACCGTAGGAAAACTCCCTCACGAAAGACACTATCGCTTGAAGAGCACATAAATAGGCGCCATTTATCACGAAAAAATTTGATGAGGGCCTGACTTTTGCAACCACATGCAGAACGGCTCTAAGATCTTGAATATTGAGAGGCCAATACCCTTCTAGGTACATTAATGTGCCTCTTCTTTGAACAAAGTATTTTCTTTTTTACTATGTGGCCCACATCAGACAGTCAGAGACAAATACAGTCATGGAATAAACAATAACAAAATAAAGAAAATTCACCTTCAGTTGCGAATGTGCGTATATAAGGTTTCATTCACTCAGTATGGGTAGCACGAAAGATAAGGACATTTAGAAAAAAAAACATTATTTGCCTTTAATTAAAATGGGGGGAATGGGGCAAACAGTAGGATCGCATAATTTTGCTACCCCAAGAGGGCATTAAGACGAGATGCCAAATGCCCTTTTTAGGCACAAAATGTTTGTTGAATATAATTTACCTAATTATGTGTATTGTAGGCCTATACATGCCCCGTTAGGGCAAAAAAAAAATAAATAAAAATGAGTATAAAAAAGAGAAAATCGACAAAAATGACTAGACTAAAAAAAAGGCGTCTTTTCACAAAGGGCACATTTCATTTGGAAAAAAGGACATGCGTCATTTCACAAAGGGCACATTTCATTTTGAAAAAAAGGACATGCGTCATTTCACAAAGGGCACATTTCATTTTGAAAAGGGCATTTTTGCTATCCGAAATTTGGGCGGGAGCAAGTACCCCCCCCCCCCCGGTTCCCGACGCCCCTGTAGATAGGTAAACAAACTCCACAAGTGGAAGGTGTGGAACACCTTTCCTTCTCTCTTTCGGCTGCTCCTACAAATGAGAGGCAGCCACAGCGAATACAGTCTCTCCATCACGATCTATTCTGTGACATGTCCTCTGTCACACCAATCATCCTCATATCCTCTCTAGTCTCTTGCCGCATTCACAAACCTCCTGTTTGGTCTACTGCTCTTCCTTTTTTCGTAGTGGTACCATTTCTTACATCCTTTTCCCTATGTACGTACTTTGGACTTGCCCAAGCTACCGCAATCTTCCCCCTCTCGCCTTATCCCGCGTCCTTCTTACGTTTGATTTCGTTGTCCCTCTCACAAACTCATTTATAAATTTGTCTCTTCATGTCACTCCCACAGAAAATCGCAACATCTTTAACTCTGCCAAACTCTCCTCCCCGCCATTTTATGAGAGGGACTGTCTCAAGGCTGTACATGGCTGATCTTACCACTGTCATATAGCCGATGTTCCCCTTTGTTCTGCCCGATGCGATTTTGTCACACATCACTCGTGTAACTCTCCTCCACCGATTCCAGCCTGCCTGCATGGATTCTCTTCTTCACTGTCTTCCTTGTTACAGTCCCCATTACTTTGCAATATCGAGCCGAAGTATACAGCTTCACCGTATCTCCAGCTGCAATCTCAATAACACACAATGTGCTCTGCTTTTGTCCGGCTATTTTTCAACCCTTCCTCTCATAGCATATCTCCAACTTTCCAAATTGTCCTCAATCTGCTCCCTGCTCTCAGAGCAAATCACAAATGTCATCTGCGAAGATAATGGCCGGTTCGCGAAATTTTTTTCGCAGGACGCATGCGCACTTGATCATACTACGAGACTTGACATCTCTTGTACTTCATTCAAGTGCGTCGACCAGATATCAATTCAGCGATGGCCCTTTCTGTGCTGCTCAGGATGCCTCTGCAAGCAAACATGCATGCCATTGATGGCAAAATACCCGGTGAAAACCGGGGTGAATGCGTTCTCAAGTTGGGTGGTGAACGAGGGGTCGACATTGACACATGCGCAGTGCATAAACATTACGTCATAGCGCGGTGACGCCGTTGTCAACGTTCAAATCGAAAAGTGACTAATAACAGATTTTAGTGGCGTTTATACGTGAAGATAACCCCGAGATGAGATAACCCCGAGGAGATTAAAGTTTCCCCAATATTCCACCGTCGTCTACACTTGAGCTCGGGGATAACTCCGAGGTTATTGTTATTTTAATGAACCTCGGAGTTAAACCTGAGATCTTCGGATTCCTCATGATGACACACAAGCTCCGATCAATAGGCCTTTTTCATACTTTAAGTGGATGTTTTCTCTTCCTTAGCCTAGTGACGAACTATTTCTGTCACCTGATCTTAATACATTTTAAATATTAAAAAAGCACATGCATACATTAGTGTTGCGATGTCCGGCAAGCCCCTAGCAATCATTCGGCACGCCATCAGATTGTCGAGAGCAACCTTCGTCAGAAAGGTATGTATGAATTTTGCATGCATTATGAACTGGTCTCCTCTCTCAGCTCACAAGGGGGGGGGGGGAGGGAATCACATGTGCAATCACCTCGAGGTTTCAGAGAAGTGTATTTTTCCAATCAGCAGTATTCTTCTTCTTATCATTAGTTTTATATTATTCTGATGAAAATTATCATTGTTACTAGTGGTATGATCATAATCATCACCGTCATCACATTGATGATAATGATGATCATCATCACCACCACCATCATCATCATCATCATCATCATCACCATCGTCTCATCTTTCATTTCCTGGGTATATTGATTACTCTGCCTAACGGGAAGCTTCTGAAAATATTTAGTAATAATAAGTTAGTTCAATCAATCAATCATTAATTATTAATTAATTAATTTATTGATTGATTGATTGATTGATTGATTTATTTATTTATCCATTCATTCATTCATTCATTCATTCATTCATTCATTCATTCATTCATTCATTCATACATGCATGTATTTATTTTATTTATTTATTTATTTAAACATATCTCAGAGGATACCGTTCGGATAAAGATGCTTCTTGACAACATGATAGCTTGCCAGACATATATAGCGTGAAGTAATAATGCAAGTTGTATGTTGTATTGAAAATGTATTCATAAGTACAGGTAACAGAAAAAGCTCATCACTAGGCTTTGGAAGAGAAAACATCCATAAACTTAAAACATTGTAAACAGATATATTGTCATGCAGACCGCAATAGTTAAGGGGCTCTGGCTTGTGAGGATCAAGCTTCTGATTTAAAGGTAAATAGTATATTGGAGGTAGCCCTGAACTTGGGGTATAACTGTTTTACAATCAAGTAATCTATGCAAGGATTCTGCTGTGACAATTTAGTGGTCAAACGTTGACTCGTTTTTTCATTGTGATAGGCAAATGTGTTATACAGCGTGTATCAAAAAAAGTAGACACTCAGAAAAATTTTTATTACGCAAATATTTCATGATCTAGAGATTATTTTTTGATATGAGTATTTTACCTTGGAACTAAGCTATCTGATGACACTATTGGTATTGAAAGTATTTCACGCATGAGTGGGCACAGACCACTTTTGTCCAATAGGCCAAAAATGCATTTGCGCACAGAATTGTGTTGTTATAGTAAATGTTTAATGCCTCACAGACCGGTGCTGCAGAAGCTCTCACCTGATGTGCACAATGATTGAATCCTCAGCGTGCTTAGAGAAGATGTAATATCTATTTTGTGGCAAAAAAGACAAAAATGAAGCAATGATTCAGAAGTACCCCCCTAAAACAGGAGAAAATGTCATGTTTGCAAGATGAACTGTGAACTGAAGAAAATGGCATTTTCTTGTTTTTGAAGGGGTAGGGTGGGTTGTATCTGAATCATTGCTTCATTTTTGCTACATTCTAAATCCTCAGCATGCTCAGAGAAGAGCTTATATCAATTCTGTGACAAGAAAGACAAAATAAAGCAATAATTCAGATACAATTACCAACCCCCATTAACCCCTGAAAAAGAAGAAAATGCTTTTTTTTTAATTCACAGTTCATCTTGCACACATGACATTCTCTTCTTTTTATGGGGGTATAACTGAATCAGTGCTTCATTTTTGTCTTTTTTGTCACAAAATTGCTATTAGCTCTTCTCTGAGCATGCTGAGGATTCAATCCTTGAGCACATCAGTTGAGAGCTTCTGCAGCACCGGTCTGTGAGGCATTAAACAACACAATTCTGTGCGCAATGCATTTTGGCCTATTGGACAAAAGTGGTCTGTGCCACTCATGCGGAAATACTTTCAATACCAATAGTGTCATCAGATAGCTTAAGGTAAATATTCATATCACAAAATAATCTCAAAATCATGAAAACAATTTTTAATAATTTTTTTCTAAGTGTCTACTTTTTTTGGATACACGCTGTATAGCTCTCTTTGATTAATCTCTATTGGTGAACAAGATTAGTGAAATATTGGTTTGCCCATGCTTGATTCTCTTCAAGTGAATAAATTCAAGACAAATCCTTCCATCCAAAATAAACACTTCAGCTAGTCTATGTCCCAACTCATATGGTTCTGGAGGCATTTTCACGTGTTCCCAATCATCCTCCTTTAAACTCCGAGCGATGTATGTAGCTACACGACAATTTGGGAATCCGAGATATCTCGCAAGTGTTCGGACTTAACCCTGAGATTTCTCAGGGTTAAATCTTTGGAGTTAAGTCTGAATTTCACGCTCACGAATCTCGGTTTAACTCCGAATTCCCGAGACTCTAAAGAACTCGAGGTTAGCCTCGGGGCTAACTCCGAACGTGTGGACAATTGGGAGTTAAATCGTCGGAGTTATCCTAGGTTTAACTCCGAATTTGCATAACTCCGTTTCGGGTTTAACTCCGAATTCCTGAGACTCTAAGGAACTCGGGGTTAACCCCAGGATTAACTCCGAACGTGTAGACACAACTTTTGAATGTCTTTTTTAAAAATTAATTAATGAAAAATCTCGGGAGGGGGGGGGGGGCGAGATTTTCGACTATATTTTACAGTATAGCATTCCAAGGGTTAATAATGTGTATATGATTATCTGAATTATACCTCAGCAGAAAGATCAGAGTCTGAAAACCATGTTTAGTCATGGGGCAGAGTGACAAACGCCACATATCAAAAAACTTTCGTTAAAAGATCATATAGGCCTAATCTGATTTTACACAACATACATGGTACCAATTATTGTAATGATAATAATCAGCAAATATTCAAATAATAGAAACTTACGGAATGCATATTTTTGCAGCGCTGCACTCGCCCCAATTTGCAAGCCCATTGATTTCGCCTAATATGCGCAGTGTCATATTGTATTCAAATTTTCCGAAATTTTCTTCCGAAGCCTGGTGATGAGCTATTTATTTCATCCGTTTCTATGAATACAGGTTCAATATTGGAAATGCAACTTGCATACATTAGGCCTACTTGTTGCTACGTCGGACAAGCCTCGGACAAGCTTTCAGATTGTCAAGAGCAACCTTTGTTTAAAGGTATTGGCTAACATTTACCACAGTTAAAAAAATCTGAGCTCCATGATTCCCCATGCTACCATTGTCTTTGATAAGGTCTAAAAATGACGCCCTGAAAAAATTGTATTTCAAAATGATTATTTAGTGCTTTAAAAAAGTGAAAATCGTAAGTTGATTGGATTCACCTGCCCATTTTCTCCCATGGACTTACTGTGTGTACACCTAGGCTATTTAAACTCGCCCCGAGTTTTATTTGTTTATTCATGCATAACCTGCCATTGGCAGTGTAACTTTCCAAACTTTTTTTTTATTCTAGGGTGTTTATTTGTCCATATGAACACTACTATGTAGTTCAGATATCAAAATTTGACAATTTTTTTAAATTGAAGCTCCACAATGTTAGCCTATCACTTTAAAAGGTATGCATGAAATTTGAATATATTACGAAAAGGGCTTATTTGCATCCTGTATACGTACATCATGTGTGTATACCTATATGCGCGTGCCGGTACGTAGCAAGTTTGACAATGCGTCGTCGCGTGTCAGGACTACGGCAAAACACCTCGAAAACCGTTGTAGATTTTCGATGACCAACGTACCTTCAGTCATGAGCATGAGCAGACGGGTCCAATACCCAGACTTACTGTCGCAGGGTCCGTCGTCGCCCAAAATGAAAGCTCCCTGTGAGAAATTTGCAGGACCTACACTTCAATACGCCCGATACACTCGGTTTTATCCGCGAAGGGTAGGTCGTCGCGGTTTCGAATGCGTACACAGGCACACACACACACACACCACACACACACACACACACACACAAACACACCACACCACACACAACTCTCAATAGCACATTACATAATAAACTTGACCGGTTAATCTCATATTTTCCAATTATCAAAATCATACACTGATTCCGTTTCACTGTCAGCCGTAGATACGAACTTACCAGTCTTCGTAGTTTTACAACTTGAGAGCGCTCTACGGTGATTGTGACAATGCCTAATAGAAAGTCTCCATTAAAAAACAAGGGTAGGGCTGCGAATTTATGTCCTATCGTAGATGGGGATATTCCGATAAGACCACCTACTTTTAACAAATTGGTGCAGATGTAAAATACCATTTCAACATCAGTTTGAAAATTGGTTTGAAGCTGCCCTGCGTGATGCTGATGACAGGAATGAGAGGCAGAAGGTACGTGATCTGCAGAACTCCACCTTGGGTGGATTTTGGAAAGGATATTATCTACATCTAAATATACGCCTTGAGATTTATATGACTTGATCAGAGTTTGGACGAAATTCGATTTCAATACAGTGTAAATTCCAATTAAGAAGAATCTGTTAAAACGCTTTCAACAAGGTACTGTCTCTTAAAGGCTGACATGATTGGGAACACTTGAAAATGCCACAAGAACCAAGTGAGTTGGAACATAGGCACACCAGGTGGAATGGATCTCCCAGCTGAAAGGATTTGTATTTAATTTGTTTACTTAAGAAGAACCAAGTAATAAATAAAAACAAAACATAAAAACAAAGAAATACATAAGAAATAAAAAAAACAATAAAATGCAGAAGAAAACTATTTTTATTCCTATTTTTTTCAAATAGATTTGCTATAAATGCTACAAAGAGTGGCTAGACCAAAAATAACATTTTTGAAGCTTAATTTAGTGATTAAGAGGTAAATACTAATTTCATGCATAAATTAGCATAATTAATTAATGTGAATTTTTGGGGTAATTAACCATACACTTTTGTACATTACGTCTTTGGCGACGTGCGTGCCGATTTTCGGTGCGATCACGCGGTCGATGGCCGAAATCTCGGGGGGGGGGGGTGAATCCACCCCCACCCGGCTGTAAGATGGGTCTAAAAGACCCGTCTATTTTAGGGATAAATGACAAAACCTAACAAAGGGATCAGTGTGTTCGTTTTATCAGCAATAATTATCTTTCAGTTTTCATGTTATCCCAAATAAGCATAGTGTTTTGGAACAGGGTTTACCGCTGTCGTGAACAGGTTAGTCGAAGAGTTCTTTAAGGTCACAGTGAACCCAGTAAAACCATGGATCGACACTGCCTGTCTCAATCTGATTGAACTACGTAGACTCGCCAAGAGAGATGGTATGCAGTCTGCCAAGTATAAATGTCTGAGCAAAAAGGTTTATAAGGCATGTGGGAAAGCAAAAAGTACCTACATGAATAGTATCGCTAGTGAGGCTGAGGCAGCATTCAAACTTGGAGCCTCGAGGTAAGTCTTTGACACAATTTTGGTTTGGTTTGGCCCGAAGAAAAACTCAACATTAGGAATTGGAGTTAAAGATGAAAATGGGAATCTGATTCTGGACAGCATTACTGCTATCACACAGCGCTGGGAAGGATACAGAAATCTTTTCAGCAAGTATGCACTAAACGGAGAGGATGACGACAAAGAAGCAATATTTAAAATTTCAGATAATGACCTAGAACCCGAGGTACTGCCTCATGAAATCAGGAAGACAATAAACAAGTTAAAATCCCATAAAGCAGTCGGCCTCGATGGCATTCCGGCTGAAGCCTTGAAGTCAGGAGGAGAAACCGTCTTCATACTCTTGAAAACAATATAATCAACCATGTCTGGAGGACCGGGGAATGGCTCGATGAGTGCATGGACTGTCTCCGAGTTGGTGGTGATACTAAAGGTAGCTGGTACACAGGAATGCACAAAACACAGGACCTTAAGTCTCACAGGTCATTCGTCTAAATTACTGCTGGAAATCCTTAGAGGAAGATTAAATCATTTTTTTTTTCGAGCCCAGAGATTGCTGAGGAGCAATTTGGATTTATTCCTGGAAAAGGCACGACAGACGTCATGTTAGTCTTGAGACATGTCATCGAGACCCGCATCGAGAAGGTGAAGGACAAACAGGATCAAGAACTCTGGCTAATGTTCATTGATTATGCGAAAGCCTTCGACATAGTGAATCTTGCAGCTTTTTGGGGTTCACTTACTCAACTGGGAACCCCTTAACACCTAGTCAGACTGATACGAGGATTGTACAGTATAAGCTCGATCGAGGTGTTGTTCGCGTAGGTGATGACTATACTCGAGAGTTTCCGTTTGAAAAAGGAGTTCGACAGGGATGCCTAATATCGCCCCTACTCTTGGATGTCTCCGGTGAAACCCTCATGAGGGAAGTGAAAGCGCAGATTCCAGAAGCAGGTTTCGCGATCAATCAGGAATCCGTTTCAAGTATTAGGTACGCTAATGACACAACATTACTTGAAAGTAGCAAAGATGGACTAGAGCATCTAGCTAACGTGGTCAAAGATGACAGTTTGTAATTCGGCCTCAAAATCAATGGAAAAAGACAAATGTGATGACGCTGAACGGAACTGGAAGAGTTAAACTAGGAAATACTGATCTTGATCCTGTAGAAACTTCCAGTATCTCGGCTCCATCATCAACATGGACAATCCCACAGCAAAATAAGTTCAGGTCAGGCTTGCCGTCGCAAGGGGTGTGACCAGTGATCTCACTAAAATTTGAAAAGACAGGAATATATCTCTTCCTCTGAAGAAACGGATCGCCTGTGCCTTGATTTTAAGCGTTGCAACATATAGGTGCAAGAGCTGGACAGAAGAGGATGGCATCAGGGATTTGGCTATGGAGGAGAGTTTTGAATGTTAAATGGACGGACAGAAGGTCAAATGACTGGGTCAGAAAGCAGATTGGTGTCAACGAGGGCAGGAGTCTATTATCTTCGGTGAAAAGTCATAAGATCAAGAAACATGGACATTGGTGACGTAGACCAAACACTTAAGTGTGCCGTGTCGTAAATGGTAGGATACATAGTATGAATCGGGTTGGTCGCCGAAGATGTCACTGGATGGACAATATCATACAGTGGTGCAATATGGTGTGGAATCGGCTACAGACATCGCCGTTGACCGCCTACGGCCTCCTTGGGCTTAGGCACAATCAATCAATCAATCAATCAATCAATCAATCAATCAATCAATCAATCAACCAATCAATCAATCAATCAGTCAATCAATCAAACAAACAAACAATCAATCAATCAAACAAACAAACAAACAAACAAACAATCAATCAATCAATCAATCAATCAATCAATCAATCAATCAATCAATTTGGGGAAATTAGACATGGAAAATCTTGTCTGAATATTTTTTCCGGTTTTTTTTTCAAGACAAGCTTGTCGTGTCCGACCTGCCCACGTTCGTTAAATCAGGCTGTAATATGCTCATCATCTTTTAGCAGTTTTCAAATCTTTAGGTTCTTTACATTTTCTCATTCAGCACCCATACGTTGGAATCACTGGCCTTTCACCTAACACAAGCTAGGCATCACAAGTCACTGAAGTTGCATTTTTATGCCTGCATGATTTCTTGATTTATGTTATGTATGACTATTTGTAAAAAAGAAAAAAAGAAAACACACACACACACACACACACACACACACACACACACACACACACACACACACACACACACACACACACACACACACACACACACACACACACACACACACATAATAATATGAGTAGGCGCTGTAACGGATGCCCAAAATTTAAAAAGATTTGTTTGAAAGAAAGAAAAAAAAGTAAGAACAAATGAATAAATGAATATAATAAATAAATAAATAAATAAATAAATAAAAGATATGAATACATAATCGTCTATGTCAACAAACACGTTTGTTATCAAGTCAAAGTTGAGTTATACATATTCTTTTGCTCATACGTGCTGGTAGTTTAATCCTTTCACTACCACACTGAGAATAATCTCATGCCGTATATAGGAAGTTTTGTTGCATTGGCACTGATAGGATTTTAAATGGTTTTGCAGCTACTACGCTATCGGCTGGAGTTAAATGGTTTTGAAATAACGGTGGCCATTTTAGAGGAGCAGTATCAAACAAATTGGCAATAAATGAATGACAGCTTAGATGCGTATCGCAATAATTGATGGAAAATCCCATGACAACCTGTTAGATTCATATCGTGACGCCACTAATAAGGCCAATTAATGCCGTCGAGCTAATATTCCTATCGTCAATCCCTGCCTTATGGGTCTACATGACATTTATTATAAAACGCTGCAATTCACTTTACTAAGTCAACATTGCAACGAACGAGAAAGTCATCCAATTAAATGAAAATATGAACCCGAAAGATTTAATTGACTACTAGATTCTACCCGGCTAAAAGAATTGAGAGCGGGAGATTGAAGCAAATATCATTAGGTTCAGTGATGTAAGGTTAATTTGAAAGATCGTGCACACGGCTGATCTGAGACGGCATAATTTTTTGTCAGGGGATGAAAGCCTTGCTGCTATGTCAGATTCTCTGTGAAAGTAACTTCCATATTTATCGTCTGTTCCTAAAATGGAGTCGACTCGTTTAGCGAACATCACAATCTTTCTTTCAAGCCATCATTTACACCGGTCTGTAATGCTTATCATTTTTATTCCCCTAATTCTGACGATAGTGTTGGGGAACTCTCTCGTGGTATTAGCTGTGTACAGAGAACATTCTCTTCGAATACCGTCGAACTACCTCCTGACAAGTTTAGCTGCCGTGGACGTGTTAACTGGACTCGTTGTTATCCCACCAAATTTGTACCGCCAACTTGCTGGCAACGAAGCCTCGTGTTCTTTTGAAATGGCCACGTACTGCCAGTTGTTGATATCGTTGTTCGGCGGTATCACCATTTGGCATCTTCTGTGTGTAACATTTGATCGACACCTGGCGATTACCAAACCCCTCCGATATATGTCTTTGATGACAACTAATCGCATTGTCCTTGCCATTGCAATGATCTGGTTGCTGCCGTTGATTCTGACCATCATCACCTTCATTTCGGTCACAACAACGCCCAGGCGTAATTACGCATCACAGCTTTGCACAGGACAACGGCAAACCGACAATTATCTGACAACTGGTACCTTGATTGGTACGTTTGGTGTGGCCTTCTCCTCAGTCTTCTTGATTGCTTTCAACACGAGGATCTTGCAACTGGCTCTCCGGCAATCCAGACAGATCGAGAACGAGCGACTCGCCGTACTTCGGCTGGAGGACAGACCCGCGCCCGCAGGACCACGCAGGAGTCAGCTGAAGGCCACAAAGACCATCTTTCTAATCGTTGGCCTATACGCTCTTTGCTGGGTTCCGTTGTGTGTGACCCAACTCCTGTCCGTTCTAGTTGACACCTCGATGTTAGGTGGCATTTTGATTGCAGATTTCTATCTGTTCTTCTACTCCTTCGGATCGGTTTTAAACCCCTTCCTGTATTGTTACAGAGATCGCACATTTCGTCAAGCCTTCACCAAGATGTTCCATTTCATTCTGAGATAAATTCACTGGATCCATAAATAACTCTCATCTGGTCATTGATTGCCATTCGGGACATGTTCCTCACGCGAGAAAAGCAAGTTACTGTATATTAATAGAGCCTATAATCTTGATCATTATGTGAACCCAAAGGAAAGAGATAGGCTTAAGACAGACTGCTGCCGCAACCATGTAACACTGCGGTAACCTTACCGCAACCAGGTTGCTTTGTCACATGAAAATTAGTTCTGCGGCAAACTTTTCCAGAGGTTGCTGCGGATCTGCAGCAATCTTCACTAAGAAAAGGTTGCCGGTGAACTAAATTGTAAATTGTTATACTCATGTTGTCATTTTGTCATTTGAAAAGAAGAAATAAATGTATTTGAATTTCAATCTTGAATATGTGTACATACGGCAACCTGGTTAACGCAAGGTCACCACAGCAGTCTTTGAAAAGGGTTTGCCGCGGATCCACGGCAACCATGGTTGCGGCGCACCTGGTAATTGCAGCAGTCTCTGATACTTTTGTTATCACCGTGAAAATTAACTTGATCCGCTGCAAGGTTACCACATGGTTGATTTCACATCCAAATTGGTACAGTCTGTTTCTGTGTATAGAAACCGAATGTGATTGAGACTACTAGTATATTACAGAGTAACAGCTTGTTCATAAAGAGCCCATCCGAATATGCGTTTTGCTGGCACCTAAGATAACATGACCTGGTTAAAAGTAACTACATATATGTTATTCTTAAATTACAGGGGATTAAAGAAAAATGCCACAAGCGTTTCCCAGTTCCATGAACAGACCCAAATACAAAACTTGCAGAAGGATAAGATACAATTTCATTATCGTCCCCGTTCCGGCGCATTTGAAAAGAACGCTTACCCCTATTTATATGTTTTAGTATTGTCCATAATCAGAGCAACGCGTCAAGATGTATTCAATGTAAATACATTGGAGACGAATTGATTTCAACGTAACAAGCATCTTCTATAGGTTCCCGGACCGTGGGCAAATTGGGAATGAGCTTCATCTTGAAGAGTACTTGGACAAATAGGGGCACAACCATTAACTTTTAAGCAAATAACAGTATCTTAATCTTAAAATGAGACAAACTGAAGTCAATGAAAAGATTTTAAGATAAGTAGAAAGTTTAGAATGCCTGTTATTTTGGAGCGTAACTCTACATATGAGGTCATGTGATGAAGCATATGAAAAGAACACATACACACACACACACACACACACACACACACACACACGCACACACACACACACACACACACACTCAACACACAAAAACACTTACACACATAGACACACACAGACACACATACATCAACGCACACGCACATAAACACACACACACACACTTATAAA
>JZLH01S0622328.1:14494-37264 GCA_001188425.1 Eucidaris tribuloides | reverse complement strand
TACATGAATGATAAGTAGAGAGATAAATACAATAAGTTCATAAAATTAAAAATAATAAATTGAATAAATAAATAATAAATAAATAAACAAATAAATAAATAAATGAATGAAAAATACTAACAGCTATGAATTTTAGAGTTAGATTTTCTAATTATTAAAACTAAGAAAGGGAGGAGCACAGTATGTTCTCCCCTATTCCCCCCCCCCCCTAAAAAAAAATTGCCACTCCGTGCTTACGTTTATTTTCAGCTTCATCATCTGCTCTCCAAAAGTGCCTGTGGTACTTGTCTCTAGATTCCTCAAATGCTCGATCCCTCTCCAGTGCAGCCACATCAACGCCGAGGGCAATGAATTCATCTTTTAACTCACCAGTCTTGTAAAATTGTGTGTCTGCCAATATTCCTGTAGAAGAGAATCGAAATGATCATTATTTGAAATGTTAAAACTTGACATTTTACCAGCAAGTATCTTTATACTTTGTGCACTTCAGACTTGTTACTAGCACATTTTATCTGAAATAAGAAAATAAACTTTTATAAAGTTCTAAAGAGATTAATTAAACAAACATATACTTCAATTTGAACATGTAATATATTTCAGGGAATAGCCCTTGATAAATCACTTATGATATTTGTCTATCCCTTCCACAGGTTTCTTTATATTAGGCCAAATAAAAAAAACCACATGTTTCTCGTCCCCGCCCGCATCAGATTTTGGAGCCGCTCGAATTTATTTTTTATTTTTATTTTCAACAAACTTAGAAAAAAAAAGTTTAAAGAGAAGTCAAAATGCCAAAATTCCATTGGGATATCTGATGACATCAACACACTCTTCCACACCAACACAGTGATGTTTATATGGCCTTGCCTGGGGCAATTGAATTGGCTGACAAGTCACTGAGGTGCTTGGTCAAGCGTATGTTGCCTGTAGACTGGAGCTCTGGCTTGGTATACATGACCCAATGACTGATGAAATTTTCCCCCCTTGTTTACCTTTTTTTCTAGTCAGTGTATTGTCCAGTAGATGGTATGGCATGGCATGTCAGACTCAGATGACTAATTCTATACCCCTTGCAGTTGCAGTAGGGTCTACTACATGGATCCTGGGTGTTATGACCCATGTCATCCCCCCTTTATTTCTGAAGTGTAGATAGTAGGCCTATGGCTTGTTTGGTACATGCCCTTTTTCTTTTTATCTTTTTTTTTACAGTATTTGTGCTAGTAAAAACATTGTATATGTTCACTTACTACAATATGTTCATTATTTTGATGATTCGTTTGATTTGGAATGTACATGAAAATGCTAAAAATTTCAGATGGCGGCCATCTTGAAAAATAAAAATAAAAATAAAAAGCCCCTCTTTTTCATTTTTTTCAAAAACTCGGACGAGAAACATATATTTTTTTTACCTGGCCTTATTGCCTCTGTATATCATGTTTGTAATTGATTGATATTTTTATTTATTTTTAATGAGTTTGTCAAAATAAAATAAAATAAATAAATAAATAAATAATTTTCAAATATACAGTATACATATAATATGCTCGCATATTAATGAATTGTTATTTTAGTTTTGGACTCGCTTGGAGGAATCTCTGCCTTCTGAAACCATGCCCCCACTATATAATCACATTGCCTAACATATTTTCATCAGTGTCAGACTAGTTTTACTTAGTGAAATTGTATCCTATCTGCCATCAAAATCAAATAAGCTGTACAGAAGGCGGAGGATAAAATATCAGAGAACATTTTCTAGATCTTTCACTTTCTATGCAACCAAGTCCAAGATAATTGAAGAGTCCACAAGACCGGCCGTGCTGGCAGTAATGATTTGGTTGCTATTCGTTTAATTAAATTATGGTAATTTGTTAGATCTAGTCTAGTTTACATACCGGCAACATGTTGCTTGACCACTAGAAAGATATGGTGCAGCTGGTCATTAGCTGAAGCATGATCTACCAAGCTGTAACTGTTGTTGCTGTGGCTGACGCCCACCAGTCGCATGGGCTTATCCACCGGGGGACGAACCGCCGGGACGGGGACCGTGTCGGAGGAGCTCATGCTGTTGAGAAACCGTCGCTAATTTGTGACTAAATCTATGAATTTGGATGTTGAACGCGTCGGAATTTATTCTGCCACGTACACGATTTAAAAATTGGTTTTCTGGTACTTCGATGAGAAGTCTCTTTAATCTTCTTTGAGCGTAGCTAGCAACTTGTATAACAAGCCGTGAACCGTTTCTGTAGAAGCAAATGAATCCAGCGACTGCATACACGTATTTGCATGCAAAATATTGTGAAGTAAACAATGAAAACAAAGCTCGCATGCGCCGCTAACTCCATGATTGTGATTGTGCCAGCTGATGCGTTGCTATCAACAAACCGCCAGTCTGAACTATGCTATACATAACTTAGTGCAAATTTTTTTATCTTTTCTCCTTTTCAGATTCTTTAAATAATACCTAATAACATACTATAGATATTTTATATATTATCTTATCTGATCGCTTCATGATTGATTATTAGAGGATTGTTTTATTTGATTCAAATTGCATATTCATTATTGACCTTTCACCTCTTCACGATAGAAACACGCGTAAACATCCAGCCAGCGGGTACGAGGTAAGTGAAAACGTTCATTTAAATCACGATTTTCACGTATTTGTGTTAATTATTTTACTTCTTTTATGGCAACCCACATCAGTGGGATTCAAGGGAATGTGGTGCAAATTTGAATTAAATTCATAGTTGTGGAAAAGGGCCTTTTCCTTGGTGAGAAGGCCCAAAGATCGCGGACGCATCAGTGATTGACGACGGTGCGCCCACCTCCGTTGCCCGGCTGAGCCCGCGGGCGCGGCCGCGGCGGGAGTGTGGTGCGTGGCGCACCCTGTTGTAGGATTTAAGATGGCCTGGTAGTACTGGCTGGGCTTTGGCGCAAATTATCTGACATGTCGTGGAATGATGACGGCGGGTAATCGGTAATGAACGTCTCCACTATATCTGTGGTTTGGAGTAACTAAGTGAAAATAATAAATATTGCCATTTTGCAGCTGGATTAATTTTGTGGTGGTTGTGCAATTTATGTTTTTTGTAAATAAAGTTAGAACTTAGAGTGTAGATCTAAATCTGATTATCTTATCTGTCTTACATGTTTGTTTGCATGGCAATGTTGAAAATTTGATCAAAGGCTGGAGTTTTTTAACAAACATGGTTGTAATATACCAAAAGCCTTTGATCAAATTCTGAGTGACATATCGCAACATAATAACATGTCACAAAATATATCCTGAAACTTACAAAAAATTTTGTATTCTTTTTTTTTTTGGGGGGGGGGAGCCGGGACATCCCCCAACTCTTGTCCTTGAAAGTGAATACTAGTACCTGACCTGATCAGTTGGTGTTTCAGTGAACTGGACTTTGTGAATGAAACAAAAATTAGTCATTTTGTATATTTATTTGGTTGTTCAATAATGTCAATATTTCTCAATCCCTTTCAGATTTCATAACTCGAATCATCAATATGAGTGTCACATCAGCAAATCCTGCCACACCTTACACCAGGGCCGAATTTTTCAATGCCTGTACGAGTGTCCTGGAGAGCTTAAATTGTTTGCAGAAACAGCATGCAGTCATTGATGAAAGATCGTGGGAAGTCCTCAACAAGCTTGGTCAGATGGTCAGTGACCTTCGACCCGAGGTCAAACAGAATAAAGAGTACTGGGTGGATGGTCCACTAGTAAGATGTAAGTATACAAAAATACACACCCACATAACCTCCCCCTTCCCACACACATAACAAGAAATGTTCATAAAAATGAAGAATTTTTTAGCTCAGTAGCAGCATTGAGTTTACCTTGTTTACAAACATGTATAATTGTTTGTTGTATTCTTGAAATTCCTAGCCGTTCTCCATGGTCCCTGTCGAGTTAGTGATAAATTCATATGTTTGGGGACTATCACAAATTTGTCCTAATAGGTTAATGTCATATTTTGTAACATTGTGTCATGATTTTATTTTAAAGTGATAGGCTAACATTGTGGAGCTTCAATTTAAATTTTTTTCGAATTTTGATATCTGAACTACATAGTAGTGTTCATATGGACAAATAAACACCCTAGAATAAAAAAGTTTGGAAAGTTACACTGCCAATGGCAAGTTATGCATGAATAAACAATTAAAACTCGGGGCGAGTTTAAATAGCATAGGCGTACACACAGTAAATCTATGGGAGAAAATGGGCAGGTGAATCCGATCAACTAACGATTTTCACTTTTTTAAAGCACTAAATAATCATTTTTAAATACAATTTTTTCAGGGCATCATTTTTAGACCTTATCAAAGACAATGGTAGCATGGGGAATCATGTAGCTCAGATTTTTTTAACTGTGGTAAATGTTAGCCAATACCTTTAATAAGTGACTATTTAGATAATAATTCATAATTTACTTTACCTACTATTTATGAGACTTTGACTAAGCAGTGTTTATTAACAAAATGATAATGATAGTAATAATAATGATGACCAATAATAAAATAATGCATGATAATAATAATAATAATATTATAATAATATATAATAATATAATATACTAATACTAATATAATACTAATACTAATACGAATATGAATACTAATACTAATTACTGATAATGATAATGATAATGATAATGATAATTAATATATGATAATGATAATGGAAAATGTAATGATATAATAATAATAATAATAATAATAATAATAATAGTGATATAATAATAATATTCTGGTAATAATCATCACCATATGAGAAATGTATGAATAATCAAAATTTGTACTAAATAACAACATACTACTACTGCTTGCTACATGTAGTAGTGGTAGTAGTACAGTGTACATGTAGTAGTTACATGTGGCGCCACTTAAGTTTCATGCTGTGCCTATAAAATCATCACTGAATAAATTTACTGCTTCTCACATTTTTTTATCAGTCCTATCAGCTAATGTCCTGAAAAGCAAGAGTGTCCTACGGAAATGAAGAGGACATGTAGTCAGCAGAGTGCAGCCACCAATGCATGGAGTATCGTGAATAGACATATCAAACAGCATGTCACAGATAGACGGCACTTATGGTAAGACAAAGCAAAATCTGGTAATCATAACATTCATTCAGCTATACCTGGTTTGGTGGATTAATATCTTGAGTGCGCAAATCATTAGAAACAGTTTTGAGATTTGGGGGGGGGGGCGGGTTGCAGTAGTTGGTTTAAGATCAAGGTACTGTGTGAGACAGAATAAATAAGTTGCTCCCCCCCCCCCAAAGAAATGAATAATTAAATAAAAATGATAAATTAATTTCTAAATGAATAAATTAATACAGATTTAGAAATATAAAAAAGAAAGTTGAAATAAATGTCTAAAAATAAATAAAAAAATAAAGATATTATAAATCAAACATTTGTCCTCATTCATGAAGAACCACTTCTCTGGTATCAGTATGGATGGAGAATCTTTTTATAAGAAGACAAAAAGTTCCCCCAAATTGCTTAGTTTGTTTAGTTTTGTCGCAAGGCCATTTTTGTGAGACAAAGTTGTTAGTACATACTGTCCAGGCAGAAAGGAGCATACTACTATCACTCAAATTTCATTATTTTTTATGAGTAACTGAGAATCCATTTATTTACAACTTTTTTAGTGTTCTGTGTTCAACCAGTTATATATGAAGTACTAAATTGACTGCTATCATAATGTAAAAGTCATCTCTAATGGGATGAATTCTTTGATTCATTTTGTTCTTCCTCTTCAGGAATTAGAACCCTACCACCAGAACACTCTGTATTCAAATGACACGCGTGGCATTGATGATGGTATCCAGTACAGAATGGGAGATATGAGACAAGGGCCCACGGAAATGGTTGCTAGCGGAATATCAAAGAGGTAAATATTTCATTCCCACTCGATATCATTCAGTAAAGATGTCTTTATATCCAATGTATATCTGATACATTAAAGATACAAAATACTAATTTGGAAAAATGAGACAAAAGTTTATGTTGCATTAATGCTGCAATGAGTATTGCCTCTAAACATATCCTGTCTTACATTTTAACTGTTACTAGCAAGAACAAATTTCTGATCTGCAAATGTTGATGAAAATGTCTTTGTTACATACTGGACAGCAACAAGAAATGACTGATTATACATGTATTAGGTGTGTGTGATGATGTGTGGAAGGTTGGTGTCACCATATTGCAAATATTGCCCTCTTTTTATCATAAATTATATTTCAGTTTCATAATTTCTGTCACTACTACTGATACTTAAGTCAAACAAAACATAAGGCATTATTTCACAACCATAAACATGAACTAGTGGGGCAGTTGCTGAACACTTATATTATTCACTTGGAGGGAAGGGTTTTGTCACAGTCAGTCCTGTTGGTGCTGTTCGAATTGACCAATTTCATAACGTATCCAAATTTATGCATTTCTTACAAAGATCGCTCGTGACAACCTGATAGTATTCTGGGCATAGCAACAACTAATGTACGCAAGTTGCATTTTCAATGTTGAAATGGATTCAAAGAAATGAGGCCGAATGATGTAGCTCATCACTAGGCTTAAAATGTAAAAGCGTACATAAATGTTAATACATTGTGGAAATGGTCTATTATAAATCCAGTCACGCTGCAGTGAATTTTAGTGCTTCCCCCTCCCAGAGGCATAGAATGGTCGGTTTTATTTCTGGCATCTGTGTAACAAGTATCTTTATCCCCTCACAACTCTGGCTTCATAACATTGAAACACTTGTAATCTGTGTTCGTTTTTCCAGGCCACCAGCTCAATTTGACTTGAGCCCCAAAGGCCGAGAAGTCTTTGACACCACGGCTGAAGGAGGAACTGGTATGACACAGTCAGCTCTTCATAGTAGCCAAGGAGTGGTAAGAAGCAAAACTGATTATGTTGTAAACCATGAGAAATTAGCATAGCAATGTGGTTGTAGTAAAATTTCTTATTATATGTCATATAAATGTAGTTACATATATCTAAATCATATACTCAGATTTACCAATTTGGTATTGAAAAAGGGGGAGGCATATGTTGAGGTATGATTTTTTTTTTCATTATTTAAAGAAAGGTGAGAATTCTAAACCTACATGTATTATCATCATCGTCATCATTACCAACATCATTGTGTATGTTTGTTTTCAATATATGGGTCAGACATTTGCACATATTGACAGTCTTTCAGGCAATAAAACTTGTTACTTCACCCCTATGAATGAATAAGAATTAGTAACAGAAGCTCTCTGCAGTTATGGAGAAAAATATTGTATACTTGACAGATTTTGATTTCTTGAAGTAATAGCTAGCTTTTTTGTTAGTATACCAATAGATTCATTATGTGTACCTTGTGTTGTACATATCATAGAAATACCTGTTTTAGTCTGTGATACATTGTTGAATGATGAAATAACAACTTTTAAATCAAATGATTATTTATTAGCAGCATATCACAGGATACATAAAATATGATTTGTTTTAAATGTTGTGCTTGCTTTATTCTGGATACTGATGTAGACACTTTTTAAATACCATCCATTTTGTGTCCGTCCAGGCAAGCGGTTACACATCCACGCAGCACGACCCGAATTCCAGCAAACCAGGCGTCTTTGAACACATCCATGATGTATCCAACATTTATCCAGAACACTCACCGAGCTGGCCCAAGTATGAAGAGAAACCAAATCTACCATTCGAGAGAACTCAACCTCCTTTGGGTAAGTGGTGGCGACAGTGATTTACCTTGGCATATTCTATTTTTGATGGGGGGGCAGGGGTTATATTTAGTTATTTTTAGTTTGTAAGCAAGGAATGAAATAAAAAAAAGTAAACAAATGTTTAGATGTTGCTTATGTTGTATTTTCTTATGTGTCACTCTACAGAAAGTGTCATAACGAAATAAATTACCACAGTGCATCATAGTCTGAAGCATTCTTGCGAAGCATATATCCTACTGTAAAATAAAATAATAGTTGCTACTTTAAATCTAATTGTTAAGATGAAAAAGTTGTTTTAAGTGACTTTAAAGTGGCACATATAAGAGCCTTAAAGTTTAATGTTGTCCTCTTTCAACCTAATACATATGGGGAGAGAGTCGATTTGGTTGAATTTTGACATTACAGGTACAAACGTGGACTTGTGCAAAAATGGTACAGATGTAATGAGCCACAGGCTAACATTGACCACGTTTTAAGCAAGTGTGAGCTACATAATGCCCCATGCTCTAAGTGTCTTCGATAAGGTCTAAAATAATTGTATTTCAAAATGATTATTTAGTGCTTTGAAAAAGTAAAAATCTATGAGTATTCAGGTTGACCAGATTCTCCATGCCCATTTCCTCCCATACACCTACTGTGTGTAGATCTAGGCTATTTTAATACTCTACCACAGTAGAAATTGTTCATTCATGCATATCTTGCCAGTAGCAGCATAACTTTCCGAACTCTTGTATTCTAGGGTGTTTATATGTCCATTCAAGCACTAATATGTAGCTCAGATATCAAGGTTTGACATTTTTTTTTTGTAATTGAAGCTCCATAATGTCAGCCTGTGTCTTTAACACCCATGCAGTATAGCAATGTAGAATGAATCTATAATGCCATTAACCCTCTCAGTGCTATAAGTGTGAAACTTTATGCTTAAAATGTAGTTCATTGACTGAAAACACTCATTCAAAACCACTCACTACACCATTTATAGTATATAATCAAAAACTAATGCCTTTTGTGTACAACTCTTGTTTACTTGACCTTAGTATGGCTTCCAGACATAAGAAGTTATTATATTATACTAGAGAGATTACTACCATCAATTGACTGCCTTGAACTATTAAGACTAGTGAAGCCTGTGGTGAGGTTCTGTTGCATCGACCAAGACAGAGCATAGGCAGAGTGATAGTAGAAAAGGTCAGAGAGGGGGTGTACTAGTACTCTGGGGATGGAAAAGTTGTATGGTCTGGAACTGAGGCTAACTTGACCTATTTTCTGTTCCCTGTTTTCACAGTCCATCCAGGCCTGAGAGACGTGCACAACTACAGGAACCTGCCCCAGTTCACCGGGGTCAACCTGCCCATGCCCAGGATACCAGACGGGGAGGTGGGCCACCGGGCCCCTCACGTACCCCACTGGGACAGCACCAATCACTACGCCTACTGAAGATATGGAACAGAGTGGAATTTAAGGACAGTGATGAATCCACTTTCAGCCTTTACAGATTCAAGACCTATTGTGAATACCGATACTGCTATCATGATGTTAGAACATTAAAGAATTCCAACACACAAGTCAAAATTGTATGCAGCTACAATATGTATCTGAAAAAAAAATAACCACAGTAATTAATAATAATGTTACTGATCATGAACATACATATTAATTAGAATAATATATCATGATTTCATTAATATTGCTGCATGAGCTCTTGGAATGGCAGTTTCACTCCAAAAGTTGCTGGAATTACAAAGTGAAACCTAGTTATAAGTAGGACCTAAACACCATGACAATTACTTTGTTATATCAAGGTTTTCACTATGTCGGGGTACAAACACAAAGAAATATAAACAGATGGGACCTGCAAAATCACCTCTTTATAAAGGGCTTTTGTTATATCCGATCTCTTTATGACAGGGTTCCACTGTATCAAAGTTTTCAGGCAAACCAACATTAGGCATATAGTGCTGTTTACTCACAATATTGGTTTCTTACCTCCGTAATTCATTGGTGTTTACCTTTGTAATTAATTGGTGTTAATATATACATAAAGCAAAAATACTTCTTACATCATGACCACATGCTCTCATGGTATGGCAAGACGTTTTAGGGTGTTGGTTTCCTATCACTTTCACTTGGTTACTGTGATAACTAAGGCAATTCTTTCTGTTCAATCGAAGTTGAATGTGAACAGCAGACAGTGGTAGCAGTTTAACAAAGATTATTAGTCATAGTGACGACATAGAATTGCTACATGGATTATTTTAACACCAAAAGTTGGTGAAAAGATCACACATTATTTTGGATAAACAGACCACAAGTCAATATGAGTTGAAGACTGGAGGCTGAACATGATCATAATTCATTAGCAATCACATTGTCTAACTTTGATCACAATTTTTGCAAAATAACCCTATTGAAAAATATTTATCTTGTGTAGAAGAGAACACATCTGAAAGGTTAGATTCAATATTTTGAATAACCACATGATAATTGGCACATAGCAAGTAGAACAAATATGTTATCAGTCTTTGTAAATTATATTTCTATTTTGTAATTTATGTAAAAATATAAATATTTTTAGTCAAATGCATCTGCTAGATGAATGTATATTAGCTGGTGTAAACTTTTCAATGATGAATAAAAGAATTCATTTTATATCTTGATTTCACTGTTGTTTTTCATGCACAATGATATTTGAGTACTGTTCATGGTACTTGTTCTGTGTAGGACTGTAGATCATTAAAGGGAGAAGGTGCCAGCAACTATTAAACAGGCATAAGTTAAGAAAATATTTGAGTTCTTGCCAACCAATCAGATTGCACGTGCACCGCAGGGAGCTGACCATGCGTGACCAATGCATGCCACGCGACGTGTGTTAGCCGCACCGTGGTATTAATGTATGCACCGTTTGAATTGATAAGGTCCTCCCCCTATAGCTGTTTCTGCAAGTTTTGTCGTTGGGTAAAACTTACAGAGACATAAAATAAACACAAATTAACTAATTTATAGGGCCTTGATGAGGGCGAGTATCACACAGTACCCCTTATTTAGGCTGTTTTTGTCAACATGTACCATAATTCTCACAATACTCACAATGTCATTTTTATTCTTAACTTATGCCTGTTAGTTGCTGGTGCCTTCTCCCTTTAAATTTTGCAGAATATCACAAAATAATCCAGCATTTTCAATTCAAATGCACAAAAAAAAACACAACATGTACTGTAATAAACTTCAGATTTTCTTTTATGTAGTGCCCTTCATTTCCATTTAACCTATTGCCTCTGAGATTCTGAATATCCCCATAGAGTTAACACAGGGCAGATCCAGTTCCCGTATCCAACGGGTTAATAATCATGTCCGCTAAAAGCCCTATTTTCTCAACCACACCAATAATGCAAAACACCTGGTTATTAGCAATGACCATTACATAACAGGATAACAATTTTCTCTTACTCTTATCAATTCAGTTTCTCTCATCAGTTCATCATACTCTTTTAACACCACATCCTCCAAAGCCACACAACCACAACCGCCTCCACGTGCAAAGCACAAGAGTGGTCATCACCTCAACGGTCTTTGATAAGTTTAAATAATTCAAAATTGATTTTCCTTTTGTCACATGTGAAGGCATTTCGCCAAACAAATGCCCCCATAACTAATTCAGGGAGGGAGCTTTGGAAATATTTTCTGAAGTTAAAATATGGGTGTAAAACGAGTGAAGTATGACACCAGTAACATCATGACACTGCACACAATATATTTGTATTTCATGTAATTTATTTCGTGTAATTTTTTCTTTAAGCGGATCAAGATCATTTTCGGTTAGAATATTCATTGGTTTTGTATCACATTTTCAACCTCAACATCACACTAAGAAACCAAAATCAAGGCAGAATGGAATAATGCCTCGTGTGAATCAGTAACTTTTCTCCATAATGCAAAGTACACAGCCATCCAGTCAAGGCTGCCACTCATGGGGGAAACCCCCTACCATAGGATATCTTAGACAACCTTAGGTTGCAGAAGGGATACCAACGGGGGACATGGGTTTCCGTAGAAGGTTTTGATGTATCTGAAACTATTCTGACAATTTTCAAAGATACTCTTAAATCCTCAAAGGATTTCAAAGAAATCCCGTACATGATGCAGTATTTGGTACCCTGGGAGTACCAACCAGAAATCCGCCATTCTTTGTGGAAGTATTTATTTATTTTTAGCACTGTACTGCTGGCGTACAAAATTTATGTAAATTATGTAGAAATGTGACAAAACAAATTTTAGCTTCATTTTACCCATTTCGTAAGTTTATGCTTTTGTGGGCACTCAACCTTCTGTCGCATCATAACTGCAACGATTCTAAGCGAATCATATATAGTGAAGAAAAACATTTCTGAACCCAAGAGTGCGTGCACAACTGTGGTAGACTTTCCGGGTAGCAACGGTACCGGGTAGGGGGTGCAATCCACGATATTCGGTAACCCTTTAGCTTGGGTAGATCCATTGCCCTAATTGGATTGCTTCCAGGGCTCAGAAACCATTAATAAAATGCAACGTAAACACACTCTCTATTAAACACCAACTTCTTTATAAATATGGCGAAATTTCGTGGTAAATTATAGAAATGCAGTTATCTAAGTTATTTTCTAGGGATAACCTACCTTTCCGTAAGTGATAAGTGAATTTTTGTAGGGGAAAACATTAGTTTCATGCATAGATAACTACGAGCAATTCGGCGTCTGTGCGCAGCCGACTGGTAGCTGCGCACCCCCGTTCCAATTCATACAACTTTGAATGTACGAGGGCTCTAACCTTGAGACCGTCTCAATCTCTTGACATTCATTTATGCCCCAAATACATACTGACACCTAAATTTACATCAATACTCGATAAGCGCCTTCCCAAGTTATCAGTGTAAAGATAGTAAGATTGTCCTTGTGCCTTGAACCGTTAAAACCCAAAATGACACTCATTGGTAACCCTTATAACACATTACATTTAATTCCGAGCTCGCTCATTTACATCAATATCCGATAAGCCGTTCCATTTACGTGGTAAACGACACACAATAAAACCTTGTGACACGTTCGAGCCTTTGACCTTTTAACTCCTCGAAGTATTGATTGTTCATTGGTGACCGTAGGATACAGTATCTTCACTGCAACAACATCTAAACGACCATGCCATTCTTAAGTGTAAGATTGTAATTGAAATCAATCAGGACATCATCAGCCTCGGACCTTGTGAGCTTCAGCGTCCAAAATCAAATCATTATCATTGGTGCCGCGGGGCCTCATAATACATACTTCACCTGACCAGCCGCTCTGCAAGTAAATCGTTTAACGAGCCCGAAATCAGACATAGTTAGGCGCTGTGACCTTGATGACCTTATTGACTTTTTCAGCTCCAAAATCAATCGAGTTTTTTTCGTGCCTTATAATACATACTCCACACAAGTTACATGACAATCCGACCAGCCGCTCTCAGTTATCGCGTACAGACCCCCTAAATCAGAGCTTATTGTTATCGGGCCCGGTACTTTGACTCTGACTTGACCTTGACTCCAGGAAATCTAATCATTCATTGGTGCCTCATAATACCATGTACTTGTCGACTGCCAAGTACAGTGAAAATTCAACTGGCTGTCTCAAGTAGGCGTGGTAGGATGGAGGCCAAATCACGACAATATTAAGGCTCCGGTGACCTTTTGACCCTTCACCGTCCAAAATACTAATTCATTTCATTGGGTGTCCTCATAAAAGACTTCATGTCCAAGTACATGTACAATCGGGGACGCAGCGGCCCCGCAAGTTACGTGCGTAACTGATACGCCAAATGCAGACTAGTTTTAAGACTGCCGGTGACCGTTCCTGACCTTTGAACTCCGAAATCTACATCAGTCTCATTGTGCTTCATAAATCAGCTACACTCCAGTTACATGAAAATCAACTATCCGTCTCTCAATTATCGCGGTAACGTAGAGCCTAAATCAGACAATTAAGGTCCGGGCCCTTGACCTTGACTTCACACCAAATCTAATAGTTTTATTGGTGGCCGTTATAAACATAACTTTCCTCAAGTGCATGACAATTCCAACCAGGCCGCTCCAAAGTATATCGGCGTAACGAGCCCCAATCAGAGGACATATTTACGCCCAGTGAACCTTTGACCTTTTGACTTTTGAACTCCAAAATAATCATTCTTTTGGTGGCTCATAAAGCATACTTCACACCAAGTTGAATCAAAATCAGTCCGCCGTTCTCATATCGTGGTAGACGAGCCAAGATCAGACATTTGGGCCCGTGACCTTGTCGACTTTGACCTTCAGCATCCAGAATCTTAAGTCAGTTCATTGTGCATTCCATACTACAATACTTCACTCAGAGTTACACAACAACCGACCAGCTCGCCGCTCGTAAATATCGCGGTAACGAGCAAATTCAGACAATAAGGCCTGGTGACCTTGACCTTTGCTTTTCGGCTCAAAGATTTAATCAGCTGTCATTGGTGGCTCATAGACATACGTGGTTCCCAGTTACAGCAAAATCCATTGGGGGGTTCTCCAAGCTACGCGGTATACGAATCCCGAACGGACGTACGCACGGACGAGAGGCACACGGCACGAACACACCGAAAACATAATGCCTCCGCATACTTGTTGCGGAGGCATAAAAATGACCCGAGGGAAAGTATCCTCAAAGGGAAAAATATGCATGCAGTATAGGGGGAAATGAAAATTTTGAGTAGCAGCCCTGCATCCAGTACTGCCTTCAGTTTCCTCTTTAGGCTAGCATCATTACATCATGTACTTTATGACTATTTCTTATTGACTTTCCAAGGGTGAAAAATACTTCCTCTGGTTATATCCAGCCTTGACATTGCATTGTAGCAGTAACTTGTGCATTTGGGCATAGACAATTAGAACAAATTGAGTGATTTTAAATTTCTACAAACATCTTGTCAATTTGCTCATGATTTTAGTTTTGTGGAGTATGTCAGATGCCTATAATTTCAGTTTTCATGGTATGATAAAACATTGAAATTTCAGATTTGTAAAGACCTGACACTTAAACAGAAGGCCTGCAAAAATAACAAATAATGTAAGAAGGATTCCTGGTCCAATATCAGAATCTTTGCTGGTTCAAAGTGAAACTGTCTCCTCGTACAAGGTGTTTTGATTGATAAGTTGAAGCACAGTCGCTAAAACTTTTTAAGTGAGAAGTGATTAACTTTTAAGTACACACTAACAAATCCCAACCAATTGTTACTTTCTTTTGATTATCTTTAATTCATTTATCAAGCCAAGACAGTGATCCTTCAAACTACCATAATTCAGTCATCTGATGTTAGATAAATTTTTCATTCTGTCACACATTACAACCTGATAATCATTATGAATTCAGTCAAAGAAACTTACAAATCACATCCACAAAATTTTAGGAACAATCTTCAGACCATAAAATCAAAATATTTCCCTGGGAGTCCTTTATTAACTGTTGAATAGCCAATAATCACATTACCAACAAATTGCAGCATTAAACTGTTTACACGATAGCAATCATTGAGTTCTGATCTTTGACAAAGCATGAATTATTACAAAACAAATCATGAGTTTTATCAAAATGCACCAAAGCATTTATGTCATTATAAACCAGGGTCACTTAAAATGGTCCTTCAAAACATGCATTTTTCTAATGTGGGTTTTATGATCCTGCCTCATAATTGTGGGAAGTTATTAATTACAGCACTCATTCTGAGAAATGCATACAAGGATGGACGGATGAACAGATGGACAGCACTTCTTTTTTTTAATCCCTGTGTCAGAGCAATGGGAAAATAATTATTGATCTAACACAACCATGCATACTTGAAGACAAATAATAACCAACAGTACAGCAAGCTGTACCAGGGTTCGTACACTTACACATTTTCAAAATTCCCTGACATTTCCATGACTTTCCAGAGCAGAAAACTCCAAATTCTATGACCATTTTTTTTACATGGTTAAAGCTTTTAAAAATACATCTTCGCAATACCAGCGAGCTCCCAATCAAGGGTCGTTTTTTTAATGTCATGAATAAATGATTTTCTCTGACTTTCCAGAAGAAAGTGATGAATTCCCTGACTTCCCCTCACTTTTTGCTTCTGGAAAAAGTATTTTCAAATTCCCTGACTTTCCAGAAATTCCATGACCCGTACGAACCCTGTGTACTATGTAATCGCTGTCCATGCTTACGAGGAGAAAAGACGCTCGATAAGAAAACTTGACAATGTGATTTGATATTATTTGAGCACCTTGTGCCTTGACTACCCTCATAAAAAAGATTAGCGACTTAATTCAAGAACTCATCTACATTATATGTCTGAACTTGGATCCCAATCTAAAGGACATCAATCCTCATAAATGTACTCATAACTCTTTGAGAAAACTAATCAGCTTGTATCAGATGTTTATAAATGGGGTCAAATTCCATTTTTCATTGTGAAACCAGGGTAATCATGGACAATATCTTGATATAGAACAGCTCATTAAATTTTATAAATTGTTAAATATAAAGGATTTGTCAACAAATATACACAAATTATGGCACTAGTTCTGAATAGCATGCATACACCTATAAAATATGGTTTCTATTTAAATTGGGCCACCCCGGGTTTTACACACTTGTAGTTTTAACTTTCACAGGATCAAACATTTCTTGCTTTTTCTTCTGATGTGCATGATATTTGGCAACTTTAAGTGTGTCAATGGAATTTAATTAAGCCCACAGTTAAGAACAAAACAAGATTTTCACATTATTATTGCAATCATCTCAAGATGTATTTTCATAACAGATATGATGAACAAATTCATAAAGGAAAAACTTCTCGATATACAAGACAAAAATTCAGAATGTGAAGTAAAACAAAGATAAAATATATTGATACTAATACAGAGATAATAACATTAAAGAGATTTGATGTAACTGGAAGCAGTCCCACCACCATGAGGAACCTTTTGAGTTGAAACATATACCAGTGCATAGTCCATGGGCATGCCTCTGCAGTCCACACTTTCACCTAGTTTGATATGAGCTAAAAAGCCTCATGCATGCATGTACCTGATCTGATAAAAAATTCTTGAGTTAACAGGGTAATGAGAGACCACATCAGAGATGAATAAGCCCTAGTGACCTTTGAAATTTGACCTCTCAACTCTGAAATCAGTTTGATACTACATAACTGACCCAGTTACATTGAAATCCAATAAGCCATTCTCAAGTTATCATGGTAACGAGCCCAAATCAGACATGTATTATGCCCTGTGACCATTGTGAAAGACAACCCCAAAACATGATGCCTCCAGGACCCTGCGGTGCAAAGGCATAAAACTACAAGTCTGCCCCACGATTCAATGTAATGAAATAGCAATTGAACCCATATAAATGTATGCTACGAATTTTCCTGTATACTGGCATTTCTGAAGGTACTTGTTCGACAAAGAGAAAAACGTTTGATCGGAAATCTATACAGCACAAACCTTGATGGTGCAATTGATTCTCAATTATGATCTAACTTTAGGACTGCTTCCAAACATGTCATTTCCCTTTAATGTTATTCTCCGGAAAAAAAAAAAAGGAAGTCAGACTTTCAGAAAATATTTCAACAAATCCAGATTTACATAACATGAAAGTGGAAGAACAAGACAGAATCAATCAGAAAAGGCAAACACACGCTCTAACAGTCGTTAGACTTTGTCCCTGATTTACGATTAAACAGACAAACACAAATAATAACTAAACACAGATATTTCTTGAAGTTCCCACAGTGCTCAAGAGGAGTGGATCATCTTAAGTCTTAACGTGCCACTGAAATTATACCACTATGGACATTGTATGTATTGTGTGGTGCATATTTATGACTCTGGCATGTTAAGAGTTAATTGTAATTATCAAATTCTGCATAATGTGAGTCACACTCTGAGTAAAATATGTGCTGTTACACTGAATATATGTTTGTTTTTGATATTCATATTTTCAAATTCAGAAATAAATGCTCTTGATCTGGCAATATGCCTGATTATTAAGATGCTCAAAAAATCTTGTCAAGGCAGTACAAATATAAGCAGAAAATGATTTGCGATGATTAACTTTACCATATATCCACCAGTGTTGAGTCCCAGACCAGTGGGTCTGAGATCAAGATCAAGACTAAGATCAAACAGTCCGAGGTCAAGATCTGCAGCTCAAGATCAAAACCTGAACCTTTGAGATGAAATATGTCTGAGATCAAGATCAAGGGTGTTTTGGGGAGATCTGCTCAACGAAGTCATGTTTCCCCCTTCGAAGATTAGTGAAAAATTTCAAACGCTTTTTTGAATGATACTTGATGGAGTAATCCCTTCAATCAGTTCACACAGAAAGCTATACCAGGATGACGTGTGGTCAAGTGCCAAAAGGGGGTGTCATGATATTTTACACGATGTTAATCTTGAGCAAAAATTCCAAGAACAGTATCTCCAAGATCAAGATCAAGACTGACACCTTCAAGATTAAGATCAAGATCAAGACCAACACCTTCCAGATTAAGATCAAGATCAAGATCACAGATTGCCGATCTAAGGACTGGTCTCCAGATCAAGAGCGATCTTGAGATACCCAACACTGATATCAATCAGTGTTAACCTGTTGGCTATGGGAACCAGATGTATCATGTATTAAAGGTTAATGACATGATTGGGAACACTTGACAATGCTTTGATGACCAAATGAGTTGAAACTTATACCAACTGTACACCAGCTGGAGTGGATCTCCCAGCTGGAAGGATTTGAACATACCAGTATTTCATTTCTCTTGAGGCCCGGAAAAAATAAATCCCATAGAAAGCTACAAAACAGATTTGCTTGCCAAAAGGGATATTGACAGTAGTTATTTTAGAATGAGTCAAATGTTTGATCACAAGATTTTTAAAGCAGAATCCTTGCATAGTTAACTCGATTCTAGAGTAGATTCAGTCCAAGTTGAGGAGTCACGGACTACCCCCCAATCATGTAATTTACCTTTAACTGTGAGGGAATTTTAGAATCTCGAAGGTAACGGGTTAAGATTGCACGATAGTAACTGAAGATTCACGGTGATTAGGTATATAGCCACCACAACTTATTTCACATTATTTCTCCTCCATGAGCCACTGGTTACTACAACAAGGGAACTGGTCAGGGGCGTCTTGCAGCAAACTGGCCTTATCTTATGCCTGGAGCTTCCCCTTGAGCCACTGGCCGATTTGGTCTCCATCCCTGGCCAACCACTTGGCCTTCAGCCGGATGTTCTCTAGGGACTGTTGGACGGTTCGCTCGGCCGCTGGTGCTGGGTTCGCCTCGAAGAATTGCTCTATCTCGGTGGCACGCTCCTCTGTGGCGAACCCTTCAGTACATGACTAGTGGAAATATGAATCAAAAAATGATAATTTAATGTGATTTATTCCCAGAATAGTACTTGTGATGTCACATTACATATATATTACCTATAGTACAATACTAGAGAAGTGCCATTACCAGTAGGCCTGGGGCCCGGTACTGACCAACCCTGTTTGATTTGATTTGTTAATTAATTAATTGGCTTCCGAATTGACGGCTTGATCGGCAACCGGATATTAGAATAAACAAAATTTACACACACAAAAAAAAACCTCCCAGGGTCTGATGGTTCATGCATGCTCTGATTCTGGTGATATCATACTTGTTAGGGTGTCTAGCTTTCCTGGCAAACAACCAACATGCGCATGATTGCCCAATTAAAATGAAAAAGAGGGGTTAAATCAAACTGACACAAATACCCTATATACTGGTGTCAATTACTGACAGTATCATTTTGCCAATAGTATGGACCATGGACTACTTTACTTGGTTTCCAACACCATGGAAGTTCTACAGGTCTCTAATCTTCCATACAAACACTATCCTGATAACACCACCCAAACACACATGCTCTGTCAGAAGTTTCCCAGTCCTGGATGAGGGCAAAGAAATTATTCTGCCTCAGTAGTTCCAATACAAGCTTTGGTAAGGCTTCCAACCCTCCAAATCTGGTACTGGTGGCATCATGTGTATTCGCTGGCTATCTCATGCTGTTTAGGCATGTCTTATCTTGTGAAATTCCAAAGCAACTGCCGATTGTCAACAGATACCACTCTTATCTAGCCACCAATCTCCCAACTCCACTAATTAAAGTATCATAGAACATTTTGACAATTTGTCATCCAACCTGGTTTGATTTGTGTACGAAGATAAGCTCCGTCAAGCGAGTTGTCAAGCTGAGTGTGTCGTCGACGGGCCTAATTCTGTCGACAAGCTTGTCAAGAAAACAGTATTTTGACTGAAAGACGATACGTCAACAGAGATTCTATTATATCGACAAGAACATGCACCAGGAGATCAACCCTTTATCAAAATACAATCAAGACTCAACAATGTCATCTTCGCAGGCAGTCACTTCTCAAAGCAAGCATTTTTGTTTTTCCCACGCCTGCAAAAGTTTAAGAACACTGAGAACCATTGTTTTCAGTGTAACATACACCAAAGAAGCTTGGTTCCAGGGAATTTACAATGTGGTTAAGCCAAACTTGGCAGTGCTGCCAGTGAGCCTGGTAATTGAAAGTCCAAAGTTTAAAATCCGCAAGCTGCTTCCAATGGCAATATCAATCATCATTTGGGCCCTCTGGCAGGTTATTCATCCACCACAGTATAGCCACAATACAGGTGTGTTTAAACATGAATAGGTACCGGTGGGGTATGACTGTCTTATGAACTCAATGTTGCAATTTATCTAACCACTGTTTTGTCGACAGCTGTCAATGTCCGCTAAATATTTTGACAGAGAAATTTCCACTCGACGACAGCACCAACCAGTACACCCAGTGGACTAACTGTTAAAGTGATAGGCTAACATTGTGGAACTTCAATTTAAAAAATTGTCAAACTTTGATATCTGAGCTACAAAGTAGTGTTCAAATGGACAAATAAACACCCTAGAATACAAAAGTTTGGAAAGTTACACTGTCAATGGCAAGTTATACACGAATTAACAATAAAACTCAGGGCGAGATTTATTAACCTAGGTGTACACACAGTAAGTCTATGGGAGGAAATGGGCAAGTGAATCTGGTCAACTTACGATTTTCACTTTTTTAAAGCACTAAATGATCAATTTTTTCAGGGCTTCATTTTTAGACCTCATCAAAGACACTGGTAGCATGGGGAATCATGCGGCTCAGATTTTTTTTAACTGTGGTAAATGTTAGCCAATACCTTTAATGTTTCAGTTGAAATCCACGCATGCAGCAATCACAAACATGATTTGTGGATTTGGAGGAGGAGGAGGAGGAGGAGGAAAAAGAAGAAGAGGAGGAGGAGGAGAAGGAGAAGAAGAAGGAGAAGGAGGAGGAGAAGAAGAAGAAGAAGTAGAAGATGACGATTACGAAAAAGAAGAATCATCCACTAACATTTGCATACATAGCAAACACATTCTCTTGAAATGCAAAAATTGATAATTTGTCGATGATTTAAATACGTAGATCCATTTCAAAATTAAATGATCACACCACCAACAGACACTTCTTACCTGTACAAGCCTTGACAATAAGAAACCACCTTGGAAGCGATCGTGGAGTTCCTTCCACTTCTCTTGCAAGAACTGCCAGGCCAGCTCACGTCCTTGCTTGGTTCCTGTGACACCGCTGATGACAAACACTGTATCTTGGGATCGCACCAAATCCTGCAATATGAAAATGAGACAATCTACAATTAACCAGTTCAGGACTAGTTTAGAGTATGATCATGATCATTCTGGGGTCTAGTCAGACTAACAAAGTCAGACTTCGATCAATCTTCATTGAGTTAAACAAAGAGAAAAAGAAGATGGTTTTTAATTCTTGCCAGGTTTCATTTGCCAATTTGCATCGATCAATAAATGCACTGATGACAATCAGTACAGATTTACTAATCCCTCTTAATTCTCTAACTCAGTACAATACCCTTCTAATAGTTCCATCAAGTCATTCACATCTTTTATGCATGAAAGAGGTGTGACTATAGTGCAAAAACTGCAAACAGAATTTAAAAAAAAACTGAACAGTTTATTTTAAAATGTGGCAAATAATGAGTTAAAGCAGAAGTGTTGCCTGACTGATTTATCAAAATAATCTCATGTGATCTTTCATCATCATCATCATCATCATCATCATCATCATCATCATCATCATCATCATCATTAACATAATTATAGTTTAAAGGGAGAAGGCGCCAGCAACTAACAGGTATAAGTTAAGAAAATATTTGAGTTCTTGCAACCAATCAGATTGCACGTGCACTGCAGGGAGCTGACCATGCGTGACCAATGCATGCCACGCGACGTGTGTTAGCCGTACCGTGGTAATGTATGCACTGTTTGAATTGATAAGCTCCTCCCTCTATAGCTGTTTCTGCAAGTTTTGTCTTAGGGTAAAACTTACAAAGACGTAAAATAAACACAAATTAACTAATTTATAGGGCCTTGATGAGGGTGAGTATCACACAGTACCCCTTATTTATGCTGTTTTTGTCACCATGTACCATAATTCTCACAATGTCATTTATTTTCTTAACTTATGCCTGTTAGTTGCTGGCGCCTTCTCCCTTTAAAGCCGATTTGTCCTACTTTGTCGGGCTTGACATTTCATTTCCTTAATGGCTACCCTGCAGGCTTTTCTGTCTGTGAGATTCATGTGGGTGATACCAAATGTTTGACAGCATCAAAAGACATGACTATTTTACACATAGGGGGAGGGGGGGGGGGCACTGCCATTCCAAGGTGTACACCATGCACGTGTGAAAAAAAGGCGTGAAAAGGGTTGTTTTTCACGGTCAGGCGATGTACACACGTACAGTGAAATGGCTACCAAAGTCGCCCAAATCAGGAAACAAGGGTATACTTTTAACAGAATGTTGACTTAAAAATGGTATCTTTTCAGACTTGAATACTTGTTTCGGGTATTTTAAAGAAGGTTG
>JZLH01S0622328.1:0-12489 GCA_001188425.1 Eucidaris tribuloides | reverse complement strand
ACATCAAAATCCGATCAGGGGTTCTCAAGTTATCGCGGTAACGAGATCCGATAACGGACGGACGGACGCACGGACGGACAACCCGAAAACATAATGCCTCCAGCAACTTCGTTGCGGAGGCATAAAAAAAATCTTAAATCTTATCCGTTTTGGGGAGCCAAAGAAAATGTTGTGTACATGCCAATTTATGTGTAATTTCTATGTGATGCTACCAATAGAATGCATCATTACCGCTAGAAAAGCTGAAATGCACTGCTTTGCAGAACTAGCTCTAAAATGAAAAGTACAGAACAAAAATTGATGATTTACAGTGATACATGTAGGCTAACATTGTGAAGCTTCAATTTAAAAAATTGTCAAACTTTGATATCTGAGCTATATACATGTAGTAGTGCTTGAATGGACAAATAAACACCCTAGAATACAAAAGTTGGGAAATTTATGCTGCCACTGGCAAGATATGGATGAATAAACAATTAATACTCGGGGCAAGTAAAATATAGCCTGGATCTGCACACAGTAAGTCTATGTGAGGAAATGGGCAGGTGAATCCAGTCAACTTACGATTTTCACATTTTTAAAGCACTAAATAATCATTTTGAAATACAATTTTTTCAGGGCTTCATTTTTAGACCTTATCAAAGACACTGGTAGCATTGTGAACCATGTAGCTCAGATTTTTTAACTGTGGTAAATGTTAGCCAATGGCTTTAAGTGTTGTATTGCCCAGAAAAAAACATCAGATTAACACAAAAATATAGCAATATCTTTTAAATAATGAAGGGGAAAACAAATCCCCATATTTGCATTGCATTTTTATGGGCCACCCGATATAATGTTTTAACCACAGTAATTCATACATTTTCATTTCAGATTGGTTGTAGAGACCTGTATTTTCAAAACTTGGATATTGCAGTTATAACTTTCGTGTGAATGAACAATATGTCCTTCCATCCTCCCTGGTATGTGAGATTTTTAAGGGAACTATGAGAAATAATAATACAAATGTCGGCAACTTGCATTACATGATTTGGACGAGCAAAAATTCAGTATGTGCTGAATTTGAAAAGTTTCTTCATACAAAAGCCATTGAGACAGTAATGAGTTTTTACTGCGTTCTCACCTTAATCATCTCCTCCAGTGTGGTTTCATTACCATGAGCCAAAACCGTTAGGTACACAGAGTTCCTGAGGTCGGCTGGAAGCTGCTCACCACCAGAGATGTGGGTCTTGAAGCGTTTACGGGCCTCCCCTATCGTCGCTTCATGGCCGCTTCGTCCCATGACGCGAACCACAAGGGCCCTCAGCATGGCATGCAGGTGGCCTGGAGAAATTCAAAACAGAACTGATAGTTGGACACAATTAAGATGAGAGAGAAGCATCCGTCCACCCATGAATACACTACCTAATGTCATACCAATGTGACAAATCTTGGTCTAGTCTTGACCATTAAAGGCCCACTGTCAAGGGTCAACTCAATGACAGAGTGGATGTGAACTAATCTTAAAATACAGGCAAATATTCACGAATATGGACTGTTGCCGTGCCATATAGTCTACATACTGAGGGAGGAAAACAAATATTGTATTTTACGACACCACCATGGCTGCTTCTCTTGCATTATGGGTATCAATGGTGTCCCAGTTTTATAATTTACGTCGAAAGATGGTGTTCCATTCCCCCATGACAGTGGGCCTTTAAAAACAAGTTTCCATTGTCACCACAGTGAAGTATGATCAAAATCCACTTTACCACTTTGTGCTGACGGTGCACCAGCTCGCCCAAACATATCCTTAATGGGGTTCTGAACGCGCACTAGTTGACCTAGAGGACCATCATTCTTTTAACTCTTAATTTCATTTTAATCATCACAAAATTGACAACAAATTATATTTTCCTCTTAAAATGAAGTGACAGGTAACTAGCTTAATGTGTAAAAACGACTTTTGCAGGTTAGTTTGAATTTTTAGAGAAAATCATACTGCTTTGGAAAATTATCAACATAACTACAAAACAAACCAATTTCTGGCTAATTGGCCTGAATTTAACTCAGTAACAAAGAGTTAAGGGCAACACATAACATATATACTGGATCGATCAATTAGACACTCACTTTCCCCTTCCGCAGAGTCCCATCCCAGCTTCTCATAGATTTTGTTGAAGAGTTGCTTCATGAACTGTTCCAGGAGGGGTCCAAAGTCAGTGTTGGCCAGCAGGACCGCCAGGGTGCCCAGGTTACTGGCAATCTCCGACCATACAGTGTAGTCAGTCTCATTCTCAAAGGCCTCTAGGAGTTTCAAGGCATCGACGGTGCTGGCTTGACCCGTTTTGGCCTGTAATATACAATAACAGTATATTGTGTTAACCAGGGTTATAGCTAGCAAGAATTCTGTGCCGGCAGTAGGAAGGAGTTATGCTAGCGGAGAGAGCAAAGCGAGCACAGTGCAGCGTCATGACGTGGGGTCCAGTGGCATTTGGAAGCATTTATTTTACAAAATACATCTTCAGCTGAAATGTAAGGAAGTGTAAAGCTCAAAATACACGATTTATGTAGACATTTAAAACATTTTTTCGGCTGAAATGTAAGGAAGTGTAAAGCTCAAAATACATGATTTATGTAGAGATTTAAAAAATTTTACGGTCATTTTAAAGCTTTTCTGTGCCGGTCGGAGGATTAAAAATTCAGCTCAGTGGCGGTCGGCTTCAGTTTGTGCCGGCTACTACCGACTGGCGCCGACCGCCGTAGCTATAACCTTGGTGTTAACTCTTTAACCCGTTGGAGACTAAGTACGAGTTAACTCGTGTAGGGGTCTATGGAAAATGCATGTTATAGTGAAATCAAGTCGTCTCCAACAGATTAATTGCCAAGTGCATGTTTACACTCATGCATTGCATTCTCATTGTATTGTTAGAACAAATCCGTTGACTTGCCACTGTACTGTTGTCACACTTTCAGTGTCTTGCCAATGTCATATTTACAGGCAAACTTGCATATCCATTTTCCATTCACCAAATAAACCTGGCACAGAGGGATTAGAGACTGGCAGAACGGGGATTAGAACAGTGGCACTGTGACTTTTACATGGGGGCACATTACTTTAATTGCCAAGTGTATGTTATGTTTACATGCACACATTGTACTGTCATTGTATTGTTAACAAGCATCCATCGACTTGCCGTTGTACTCTTATCACATTTTCAGGGGCTTTCCAATTGTATTGTTATCAGGCATCCATTAATTTGTCATTGTACTGTTATCACGCTTTCAGTGCCTTGCAAATGTCATGTTTACATACAAATTTGTATTTATTTCACAGTCATTATATAACCCTGGCAGAGTGAGGATTATGGGCTGGCACAACGGGGATTAGCAGAGTGGCACTGTGGCCTTTACATGGGGGCACATTAAGGGTTGACCAACTGCCTTAACCCACTGGAGACGATTTGATTTCAAGATAACATGCATTCCTCATTAACTTCCAGCCAAGCTTTTTTGTTCTTGTCTCCAACAGGTTAAAGGTAAATGACATGATTGGGGGTAGTCCTGAACTTGGGCTGAATCTATTCTAGAATCAAGTAAAATATACAAGGATTCTGCTGTGAAAATCTTGTATTCAAACGTTGACTCACTCTAAAATAACTAATGTCAATATCCCTTGTGGCAGGCAAACCTGTTGGATAGCTCTCTATGGCCACCACTTTTTTATTGGGGCACAAGAGAATTACAATACTATTATGTTCATGCTTGATTCTTCTTAAGTAAACATATTAAAGACAAATCCTCCCAGCTGGGATATCCACTCCAGCTGGTGTATAGTTGGTATATATTTCAACTCATTTGGTTGTTGAGGCATTTTTTCAAGTGTCCCGAATCATGTCACTAACCTTTAAGTAAATGTGTAAACACAGTCCCTGTTCAATGAATTGGAGCAAAAAATCTTCATACCAAGCCCTAATTTTTGAAGGGTAAAACACCCTTAAAATATGCAACATACTAATCTGGCACAATACTATTTAAGAGCTGATGGTCCATTCTATGCAATACAGAAAGATAATTACATTTTCCCATTGAAATTCTTATAACCTTGTGATGTTTTTAATGTGCAATACAAAGTGATGTGTACAAATGTAGCCCATGGGTGGATAAAAATTTGTGCGTCAATGGTGTAACAACCGCAATGCATGCGAACAGTGCTCCTGCAAATATCCATCCATAAATTCATATAAACTTCATTAAGTCACTTATCCAATAAGCCATTTATTTCTGGGTAAGTTTAACTATTTCATTCTATTACTTGTAATGATTTTATATTATCATTTTGTGTGTGTGTGTGTGTGTGTATTTTAGAGATATCATAAGCCTTCTGTAAAATATGCCAGGTTAGTCTACATAGGCTCCTCTTTTACTCTGTGACTTGTTTTCAAATTGGAATTGAAGGGCTATTATGGGCCCTCATAGTTGATAGTCCCGACCCCCCCCCCCCCCCAAAAAAAAATAAATAAATAAATAAATAAATAAATAAATAAATAAAATAAAATAAAATAAAATAAAATAAAATAAAATAAAATAATATAAAATAAAATAAAATAAAATAAAATAAAATAAAATAAAATAAAATAAAATAAAATAAAATAAAATAAAATAAAATAAAATAAAATAAATAAATAAATAAATGAATAAATAAATGAATAAATTAATAAATAATAAATCAATAAATAAATAAATGAATAAAACATAAAAAAAATAAATAAATAAATAAATAAATAAATAAATAAGGGAGCAATGGGGCTAACTGACAAATAAATAAATAAATAAATAAATAAATCAGGGAGCAATGGGGCTAACTGAGAGTTTTATAAAATTTGATCACTGTTTAACCCATTGGCTATGGGAACTGGATGTGCCATGTATTAACTCTATGGCATTTACAGATTCTTTAAGGTAAAGGGTAAAGACTTACCAATGCAAAGAGGTCTGATTGTAGACCAAGCCTGTCCCTGGCTGGTAGGACCTGGTTACTGATGCCGGGCAGGACAGCTTCTAACATCTCACTGGAGTATTGGACACGGTAGAAGCCGACGGTCCCTGGGTTCAGCTGAATTAGTTTGAAGTAGAAGTATACTAATATGACAACAAACAAGAAATGGTACGATCAGTTTGACTTCAAAGCCACAGGCTAACATTTACCAGAGTTTAGAAAACTGTGAGCTACATAATCTTCCATGCTCAAAGTGTCTGTGGTAAGGTCTAAAAATGAAGCCCTGAAAAAAATAATGTACTTCAAACTGATGATTTAGTGCTTTAAACGAATGAAAATCTACAAGCACTCAAGTTGACCAGATTCACCTGCCCATTTCCACCCATAGACTTACTGTATGTAGATCTGACTAATTTATAGTCGGGTGGAGTATTAATTGCTTATTCATGCATACCATGCCAGTGGCTGCATAACTTTACAAACTTTCGTATTCTAGGGTGTTTACTTGTCCATTTGAAAACTACCATGTAGCTCACATATCACAGTTTGACAATTTTTTAACTTGAAGGTCCACAATGTTAGCCTGTGTCTTTGAAAATTATCAACAAACAATTGCATTTACTGAAAAAGAGATCAGTTTTGTACAACAGACATTTACTGGCTAGACCCCCAGCCAGAAGTAGACAAAAGTGGAACACAATGCACATATGAATTGAAATGAGAGCAAAATGTCACAAACTTACCAAAGTAGTTAAAAAGCTACAAATTGACTGGCAAATCATTATCAATATTTAGCTACATTCATCTGTGTGCCATTTATATGAATTGTAAGATCATTAATTATCGCTTTACGGAAGGGTCGTGAGGAACCCTGGATGATAACCATATACACAAACTATTCACATCTTTGCGCTCAGAGTAATCTATTTCAGCATGAGAGTGGCTGAGTGTTGGTGTTCCTTCGTTTGCTCTCGTGTTTTTTACTTATTCATTTATTTAGCTTTCATTTTTTATTTTTTATTTAATTTATTTATTTTTTGTTTGTTTGTGTTGTGTGTTGTGTTTTTTTTTTGTTTTTTTTGTTTTTGCTTTTGTTTTTTTTTTTTTTTTTGGGGGGGGTTGTTTTGTTGTTGTGTTGTTGTTTTTTTGGGGGGGTAGTTTTGATTGTTAATTTGGCGTGGAAAGTTGTGAGGCTGCGTGTTCGAGTTTGCAGTTTAGGGTTTAGGGTTCAGAGGTCAGATGATGGGGTTATTAATGTTCGGGGGCTGGGAGTTCAGTTGGGCTTGGGAGTTTGGGTTTTGGTTTGGGGTTGGGGTTCGCAGTTGGGGTTTGGGGTGCGGGGTTGGGGTAGGGGTTTTGCAGGTTGGGTTCGGTGGTGGGTAAGTTGGGTGTTTGGGTTGGGTATCAGTTGGGGTTGGGTTGTGGGTTGTGGGTTTGGGTGTTGGGGTTGGTTGGCTCGGTTTGGGGTTCGTGGGTTTCGGGGGTTTGGGTGGTTTGGGTTGGGGTTCAGTTTGGGGTTTGGCGTTTGCGGTTGGGGCTTGTGGGGTTGAGATTTGGGGTTTGGGGCAGTTGGCGTTTGGGGATTGGGGTTTGGGGATTTGGCCGGTTGGGGTTGGGGTTCGTGGGCAGTTGGGGTTTGGTTTGGGGTTCAGTTGGGTTGTTGGGGTTGGGGTTCAGTTGGGGTATTTGGTGGGTTCTGTTGGGGTTTGGGTTGCAGTTGGGTTTTTTACGGTTTGGGTTTGGGTTTGGGGTTTGGCCGGTTTGGGGGGTTTGGCAGAGATGCAACCTCATACTTCAGAAATCGTAACTAAAGATGGCTAACAATCGTATTTTCTTATACAAAAGTCGTATTTGTTATAGACTATAATAATTGTTGCAACTCAGACCGCAGAAGTATGTTTCCAAACTACTCACCTCAAATCAAAAGGCAAAAATTGCTCCTTCTCTTAGTTTTGACTTTAAAAATATCACTTCATTTTTTTCCTTCTTCAGTGTCCAAAACTATTTCGCTGCTCATCGTCTTTTTTCTGTGCTATTCTTGGTTTGTACAGATTACCATTTAGGGGCCAACTTGACCGTAACTTCCTGATTGCACTCCCGTTGATAAGTTACCATACAACACTAACACCAAATTTATATGATGGACTGAAGAACTTCTGTCCACTCTGATCATGAAGACACAACTCAAAGTTAATCTGAGATCTAGCAAATGCGTGCGGTGCTAGCGCACACACGCATCTTGATAGGTCAATGTACAGGCACACATGGGGATCACAGAGAGATCATCACACTTTCCAGTGCGCACACTGCCAAATACATTACAACAATATACAAAACTGCCATGCACATGTGCGTGTAATAAGATCACATATATTGAGAAGCCAACAGGACAATAAACAGGATTAATGGACAGAAAGTCAGGAATCATATTTTTGATGCGCCCAAAATCGTTACTCCGTATTTTGGCGTGAAAAAACGTAAAAATACGGCAAAAACGTAACCGGTTGGCATCTGACTGTTTTGGGTTGGGGTTCAGTTGGTCATTGTGGTGGGTATGTGGTTGGGTCGCGTTGTGTGCTATGGTTAGATCGTTTTGCTGTTTGTTTGTTTGTGTTTGGTTAGTGGTGTTGGTTTTATTTTCTTTATGTAATATGTCATAAGAGGACAGGTCCTCCAGAACTTCTTGAAAAGAGAAGATGCGCCTTACCTTTGATGCCTTCATCTGGTCCCACATCCACCAGTGTACTGTCATGGGGTCATTTCTCCAGCACCACTCTTCTGAGATGTTGGTTGGTTGACTAGCAGTGGTATACTGATGGGAACGCATCATCCTCCCCTGATTCACCTTCTGAATGTGACATAACAGAATGGTACATTTCCTAGGACTTATTGCAAATCGGATAGCTTATAAATACCACATAAGTTACTTTGCTGGCAAATTGATGAATTACTTCAATTTTAACAACACAACTTCTGTACATTCCATTTTATCAGCCATGAAAGCAAATGATTAATTACTGGTTCTTGACCTGTGGAATTTGCATATTTACTTCTTACAAAGCAAAAGAGTCTAAAGCGTTTACTGTAATTCCACTAAAACTGCAATTTTTAACTCCTACACCGTTGCCTAAAGTTCTCAAGATGGTACTATCTCTTATATACCAGTGTATTGACACAATAGTTTATTTTCCAGCTTGCAAAGACAATTGGCCCCAAATTTAATGCGAAGAACTTCTTTCTGGCCGTCAGCTGAGAATTTCTCTGCGTGATGGTCAAGATCTGTTTTGCTATCTTGTTTCTCTCTCGATCACCCTAATGACTGGGAATCCTTGCTTGCTTTAACACAAAGTCATCCGCCCTCCCCCCACGCCCAACTCTCCCCGATATACCATAGTCAAAGGAGCCCAGTCGGATTAGGGTAAAGGCAGGGAATCTCATTTGCACCCCTGCCCTGAGCACACCAAAAGGTCTTTTCTGACCTTAGGCCTATTTATGAAGGACATGATGTGTTGAAATCAGAAAGATGCAGTAATTAGCAACAATTGAAAAATGGCTCCCTAAACCCAACTGCCCAGCTTAATGTGTGTTCCATGGCTAAGAATTTTGGTCTGTATGAGACAAATAATTCAAATCAAGAGTCTGAAATAGGCACCTATAATTCATGAAACTCATTTCTAGCTCCTACAACTTACTAAAAGGTTTGCATTATATGGCATTTTCTTCCGATACACAGAGTATTTTACAACAATTGTTAATTTTTAGCTTGCAGAAGAAATTGTCCTAATTTTAAATGTGGAATACCTTCTTTCTGGCCGTCAGCTGAGAATTTCTCCTGTGTGATGGCAGGATCTGTTGCTGTCTTTTTCTCTCTCGTTCACCCTAATGACTGGCGATTCCTTCTGGCTTGGTCCAAGTTCGCCTAATGTCTTTCGATGGGTTTACCGCTGGCATCACCGACGGCGCCACAGATCTTCGCTGAATGTGTTCTGGTATTTTGTGCTTCGTTAGGTAACATGTTTCATGCGCTTTGCGGAATGCCTTGCGATCAAGCAATGGATGTAATGTCACTAACAGTGGTTTCTTTTTTTTTGTAATACACGCGCATGCTTTCCATCTGCTTGGTGTCCAACTTATGTTACACACACACATAAACCCACACACACACAGTGCACATATTCTCCCACACATGCAAACATACACACCAATCGTTATTTTATTATAGCAATTATACAGAGATACTGCACACACATGGGACATGCCCACACAAAATAAAGTAAATCCCGCAAAATGCACACATGGTAGTTTTCTTTTCAATTTTTCCTTACTTTGAAATGACTTTACAAAAGAAATTGTAAAAATATCATATACTATACAAAAAGTACAGTTTAAGCCATAAATAGCAAACTTGATTTTCTCTCTTATTTCTCATCCTATAACTTTGAAAACATACAATTTCATTTCTATTAGCATTATTATAGATCTACTTTTCCTTCCTCTTATTTTTGACCACTCCCACAACTAGCAACTTTACCTCTAACTGTTAAATCCAACTAGTTATTTTACAAGTTCCATCTTCCAACATGCTATTTTTAGTTTAAAGATAAACATCAAGGCAGTTCGATTACCTCATCTCCAATTAAAGTCAGTGGAGCATGCCTGATGACAGAGTCGCCTTACAGTAAATGAGATGAGATCAAAGATTTCATGCCACTTTCATCTGGATGGCCGACGGGAACGCTGACAGAAATAAATCCAGCTGAGAAAAAGATAAAGCAACCCACTGGCAGCTCTGAAAATACTCTGCATCTGCCTTCCAATGCTCTCTGCAACAAAATAGCAGGGCTAAGTCGTTCATCACATCAGTACTAACAATGAATGAAAGCATTACTTGTTACTAGAAATGTGCTGTCGCCCCCATTTAATGGCTATCAGTAAACATTTCTCGTTCGTTAGACTGTATTTTAGTGTCATCTACTTACACACAAAATGTTTTTTGAAAAACCATCAAATATTTTTGAAGTTAATCTTTGAGGAAACCACTTTGTTATATAATGAGCTGTAACGGCTTTGACGCTTGCAGTGGACTCTGCGAATTTGAACTTGACCTGTATATTAGCGTCAATCTATTCTTTACACACCTATATTTTCTTTTAATTCTGTTTTAATTATTGTGTAAATTATTGTGCGGGAGAAAACCAATTTGGCATATATGAGCAGTGACCTTCAACCTTCAGCTCCATCAGCTTGAACTTGACTTGCATTTTAAAGTCATCTGCCTACAAACGAAAATTTTTTTGCCATGCCGTCCTAATATTTTTGTAGAGTTTATGCGCGCATAAACCATTTCGGGATGGGATAGGACAGACGGACAGGGGCAACAATTAATGGCCCGCTTCCAGGCTTTGTGGTGGAGGCCATAAAAATGAAGGATTCTCAAAATTTGCATAGAGCAGTTTTGCACTTCCTGATGCACACAGAAAAAAACACATACAAATAGACAATCTCTTCCTGAGAGAATGTATGGATTCACTCAACAAATTAATTCTTAATTTACAAGAACATTTTACTACTCGTAACGTATGAATTGGCCGTACTATTCTTATTACACGCTACATTGACTTCCAACAATGTACTGTTTATCACACCTCAGTGCAGTGCCACTGTCACATTTTCACAAATCTAAATATCTATTGTATTGTCTCCATATACATGTACACTGGCACAATAGGGATTAGCACAGTGACACTGGTTGGCCTGTTGGATGGGGGAACGTTCAGGCTTAAAAGTCAGCAAACATACGTCAATGGGATGGCTTTCTGAGTAGCATCTAAGCCTCCAATGCCCTAGTGTAATCATTGGGCTCTGTAAATGGGTCAGATGTCATACTCAGCGGAAGCAGAAAGTCGAACGCAAAGGTATTCAATCCAGGGGCAAAGCCTTCATTCAGCCACAAGTGAAGTCCACCTTCCTGCAACATAAGAAGTTTGCTTATGAACATTATATCACATTTGCTTCCGCCGAGGACACACAGGCACCATAAGTTTCAGAACCATGAGGCCTTCCAAGAAGTACATGTAATGTTTCATAACAATTCAAATATTTTCATGTTCTTAACTTTATTAAATAGTATGAATGTATACAAAGCACCTTTCAGTTCTTCATGCAAATTATGTGATAAACATCTCTATAAAGAAGGTACAAGAACATTTTTCCGGGAGTAAGTGGCTACGGTCCCCTTCTGCAGAGCATGCCGACAAATTGTGATTTGGTGTCTTTATTTATAAATTATGTGCTAGCAACTTTTTTCTTTTATAAATTGCCAATAATATATGTTAAATGTGTATTATTTGGCACAAATAACATGATATATTTATTTCTCATACCTTGCGAAGGCTATAGCAGGACTCCCAACAAAACCTTTTTTTCTTCAATGCCTGTTGGCAGTAACATTATCACTTCCAAGATTTTACTTGCTGCCCAAAAATAACAAATTAATCAAAACATTAAAAAATCATTTCTCAGCTAAATTTTTACCAAGCCAATGCCCTTTTAATAAGAATTGGATGTTTAGTTATTTTCAATCTGGGCGGGTTGTAAAATGTATATAATTTATCAGTTTAAATTGTAGTTCATAAAATTGAGTACCAATGGAACAAATAATGATTGAAATGTTAGTATCTAAGTTAACTGAACACAAATTGTAGACATATTTTGTCGGTTTTGATGAGATTTTTATGTTTTGTTCATGTTCATGATCAAAATTTCTTGCCGATTGGGTGCAAAGTAAAATTAAAAATTTTTTGATTATTTTTACTAGCCGCGACATGAAATTTTACTTACACCCGGCAAGCGGCAAGTGCAAGTGTCGAGCCCTTGGCCTATATTCAACTTATTGACAAAGGAACTCATGTACAGTATTCAGCTTCCCCATTATTATTATTATAAATATGCAACGTACAAAGATCTGTATTTTTTTGCAAATAGTTATACTTAAATAATTGCAATCATAGAGATCAAACATCAATTAATATCTTACCATTGTTAACTAGATTGCCAAAACCACTGGTTGAGCCAATTCGTTGTCCTGAGGCGGGGATAAGAAGACAGTTGAATTTATTACACAATACAGAGTCTGAATTGTATCACTGGTGCAATTATTGCACCTGCAATATTACTGATTTACTTAAGAACTGGCTAATAGTTAGTTTGTATCAATTCTCGTGTATGAGAGGTAGCAGCCCTTACTAATTAAAATTGGGAAGCTTATACATGTATTTATGCGTCTTGAAAAAAATGTTGCTAGTCTGCCCTTTTCCTCTGAACAACAATTTCTAAGAACACAAACAAAAGCCGTCATTGAATTTTTGTAGCGAAAACTGTCGGGCTGGTTCAGCCACACTTTCGTTTTAATCAAACACCTACCACCAGCAAGTTGTAAAATCTCCAGAATTGTCCAGACTTACGCTACAAACATATGGCCACCCACTCTGCTTTCGCCTTTGCTGATGATT
>JZLH01S0622321.1:30108-41569 GCA_001188425.1 Eucidaris tribuloides | reverse complement strand
ATGCTATTAGTGTCTCTGACAGGAACTAAAACAAAGCACTGAAAAATTAGTTATAAAATGATTAAGTGTTTTTAAAGTGAAAATCAACGAACGATCATTCTAGTTTTCAGATTGCTGTGTCATAGAATTATTGTCCACAAGACATTAATTCATGTTTACATATTTTCGTAATGCTAGTGGCATCATAGCTGTCCAAAGTTTTGCGTTCGAGTGTTGTTATTTTTCCATTTAAACACAATCATGTAGGTAAGATATCAAAGATTAACAGTTTTCTTTCTTAATCGTGTTCCCACAATGTTGAACAGTGTCTGTGATATAAATAAAGCTTCATCTATGTATAACCCGGTTCATCATTTAACCACCATTTCACTGACAAAAGTGTGTAAAAATATAAAGGGGAGAGGGGAATTACCTTATCAACAATGAATATATGACCTTTCTAGGGTAAAAGTAAATGTATTTTCAGATTTTACAACCTAGACCCTGTATCTTTCACCGTTTTTGAGCAAAAAATAGCTGTTTTGGGGTGACAAAAATTTTCACCACCTATTTTGAAATGCTTGTATCCACAAAATTAAAGTACATTCCTTGTTTTTGTTTAAATTCAATTTTCCATAGTAACGTCTTTCTAGTGAAACAGTATTTGCTTCAGTTTACTGCATACTTCACATGTGGTCACCCGTAAAAATTGCTCTTTGCCATGACAAATGATACCCCCAAAATGCCCTTTTCAGAGTGATGGATATTTTGAACCACTTTTACATCTGATAGGAAGAGGTAAGAGGGTTGATTTTCCCCTGATTTTATGCAGAATTTAATTGGCTAAAGGCTAATTATAATTGTATTTTACTTACAAATAAGTAAACAGGGGAAATATGCAAAAAAGCCACCCCTCACCTCTTAATTTTGAAAAGTGTGTAAAAAATCATGACATTTCTCAAACAAATTATTTTTGGAAAACCAATTAGGCTACAGGCCTGAGAATCTAATCAATTATGCCCCTTATATTTCCTCATAAGCGATTAGATTTCTGATATGGTAGCCTACATACTTTTTTCCCAAAATAATTCTTTTTAGAATGGATTTTACCCATTTTCAACCAAAAAATGGATATGCAATAGACCATTTGCATAATTTATTCAAATTTAGATGAATTTTTTTCTCTTCTGAAACCTAGTGCAGAGTTATTTTTCTCACCTGTTCTTATGAATTCATTTTCAATACCAAAAATGCAACTGCATATATTAGTTGTTGCTATGTCTGACAAGCCTCCAGCAAGCTGTCAGGTTGTTAAGAGCAACCTTTGTTAGAATAGTATGCATAAAATTTGCATTAACATTTAACAGGTCTAATAGGCAAAGCTACATATGACCTAGTCTAGCTTACAGACATTTAGATCCACCTGTCTTTATATATTGATAAGAAAACTATTATCTTCTGTCAAATGCTTTGACTAAGACTAGAGTCTTGATTTTGGAGGTAAAAAAAGTTGCGTTATCTGGGACCGAAACTACATATGCCCAGAAGCTACATAGCAACATACACACTAACAAAATCTAAGATATCTAAAAAAAAAAAGAAGAAAGCATATTTTGCATTTTTGACTTCAGAAATGATTCAGCGCAAAATTTTAGTCTAGAAAACATATCATTTGTTATGAAAACAGAAAGATATATTTTGGGTATTTTGGCAGTCAGATGGTGGTAAAACCTTGAACCTTGTCGTATAAAGCCAGTGAATTGCTAAACAACCTCACAAAGTTGTCATCAATGTTTCAAACAGTATTGAATCGTTGTGTCAAACACACAAAAAATGACACCAACTCTACCGAAAATTGTTTTGAGCAACATAACATGAATTTTTAAATGATCCGTGAGCACTTTGTTCAATTACCCGTGGCAGATTTCTCGATAATTCCCTAAAAGAATAGAACTTTGCATATATCTTGCAATATTCATTGCATTTCAAGTTGATATACATATATACGTCTAATAAAACAAACATAATTATATAAGAACAAACTTCAATTTTTTGCGATAAACCGATAATATAATTTGGAATGAATGTTGTAGATGATTGTACAGTCATTAGTACGGGAGCACGGACCCGAAAACGAAAGTTTCGTGCAACCCACTTTACATCTCAATTCTGACCCGATAGGATGGTAGAATAGACCCTATAGAACAACCCTAGGTACTGTGTATAGTCAAATTGTGGTATCACTTAAAAGATATAGGCCCTTAAACTTAAAGGAACACTTCACCAGAAATATCAAAAATAAAGAATTAATCTGAAAATAATTTGGTATATCTTGAGCTGTTCGTGATGAAATCTCCCCAAAATGATATCAAATATTAGAATCAACCTCAGCTTCCAGTTGCATGATATATTTCATACATGACCCCCTTGCTGACCTCACATTCAAGGCGAAAAGTATATACGTCACATTATACAGGATGGCCAAAAGAGAATGCAACACCTACCATTGTTAATTTCTTCAACATCATCGGCAAAATGGTCTTGATGTGTAAATCATCAGTTAGAACATTCTTTTCCCAACAAAATGGTACCCTGTTCATCGATTTTGAGTAAGGCGTTTGGATCCTAGGACCATTTTTCTGAGCCAATGTTGATTCCCCAAAATGCGACGCCTTTATCCAGTGTTCATCGAAACGCCGAAATGTTGTCTCAATGCGGCTTGCCATGTTGATCAGACAAACGACATAATGCCCTCCTTTTGTTATTGTGATTTATTCTATCTATTGTTACTCTATCGCACGCTTCCCTGACGCAAGAATTCCCTCGCGAGGATCGCTGTTGTTGAAAAAGGCGGGCGAATTTGATAAGCGACATTGTCCCACAAAAGTGACCTAGGATCCAAACGCCATAATTTAAAGCAGTAATTATTATATCATCACAGTGTAAGACGAGGTATTTTTTTATCGAATCCATCCAAAATTTGATAGGGATATCATTATATAATTTTGTTGGGAAAAGAATATTCTAACCATCCAAAAACTAAAAAATTGCCGATGATGTTGAAGAAATTAACGACCATAGGGTTCTTTCTGGTTCTGTATAATCTTGTTAAAGCGATTTTGTTAAGTTTAGTTTAATTTGTTTTTCTAGTAAGTGCTAAAATGATTGATTTAAATTACTTTGTTAAAATAATTTATAGTATTTAATATGTTCCATAAGTAGTTGTATAATATTTTGGAAATCACATCATAATTTTGTTCACCTGATTTCTAAAGGTTCATCATTATGAGATGAGGTATTGTTTACCCTAATGCATTTACAATTTGAGAAGGGAAGGCACACGGCTCTTAGTTGACTTAGATTTCAAATAATGACATTATTACTCATTGTTTCCTTTGAAAAAAGAACTGGTTGTGATTCTTCAAATAGTCTATAGCAAGTTTAGGAAAAACGGTGGAGAAAGCTTGTTTCCACGCACAATGAGATACAAGCCATAAAAGGACAAGTTACCGTGTATTATTAAAACTACAGACTCGATGATAATATCTAGATATTATATTTTAACTCGAAGATGATATTATTCTGTTAACAGGATCGAACTCCTTTTAATTCTTTTGATTCTATGAATGACACATGAACGTCCTTTCCATACAAATGAGATATGAAGAGTATTTATAATCCTTTCTGATTCTTAACTTCTGTCTTTAAATCATGATTAGTGAAATTATTATCGTACTATGTCAGTCCATAGGTTGTCGTAAGACGGTGATGTCTGCCGAAATTCTCTTGATAATCACAGACCATTTTCACGCAGTTTTCAAATGAATAATTTATATAACAAAATATATGTACTATGCTTAACAAATACCGTATGCGTTAATGGGTTATAAGAGGGGTATATAGAGTAACATTATGAAATACAATATTGGTCTGAGGAACGAATATTGGGAGTGCATTATTCCAAAGATTCGTTATTCCAAACACACTCATATATGTACCTGAATGAAAGGGTGTTTTTTAAATACAAATTGCGAGGTTTGTGATCCTTCAGAACAAGGAACCGTCGAAAAAAAACGATCTTTCGGAATAACGAACCTTCGATATAACGACCTGTAATAGAACATTGTGGCGACAAATCAGTAGTAATCACAACAACTAAGATCTAAGTATAATTAATTGTTAGAAATTATTGAACATTGGAAAGAACCTAATAAGAGAACTGTTTAAATGTAATTCCTGAGTAATTTATGGAGAAGGTGATGTTGAATACTGTACAAAGTGATCAATACTATACTACAATGCCATCTGAAAAGTATTAAAGGTTAGTGACATGATTGGGAACATTTGAAAATGCCTCAAGAACCAAATGAATTGAAATATATACCAACCATACACTAGCAAGTGTGGATCTCCCAGCTAGCAGGATCTGTCTGTAATTTGTTTACCTAAGGAGAATCAAGCATAAACATATGAGTATCTTAATTTTATCCGGGGATGATAAAAATAAGCCCCATAGATAGCCACACAGCAGGTTTCCGTGCCACGAGTGATATTGACATTATTTATTTTAGAATGAGTCAACGTTTGACTACAAGATTTTCACAGGAGAATCCTTGCATAGTTTACTTAATTGTAGAGTAGTTTCAGCCCAAGTTGAAGACTACCCCCAATCATGTCATTTACCTTTAAGGACAAATACTAGTTTTTATTGTAACTTATTCGAGCTGTTATCTTCGATAATCACTCTTCTACTTCGTGTATTTCGTGACAATAGTCTTGAGCCAGTATGTAGACTTATCATGATGTTTATGTTGACTTTAACATACATTTCATATAATGCACTAATCGTATCAACGTCATACGGGCACAGTTAATTTGGCAATAAAAATGCGTATAGTTGATTAAAAATGTAGCACGCGTATGCCAAATTACAGACGAGTGTGCAGTTTTTTCAAAAAAGTCAGAGTAGACTTGTTCCATAAAGTAGTGCTTGAATATTTCCAAATTGACATAATTTGAGAATTAGATAATTACATTTTATCTCTTGCATATCTCCTTACTCATTCTAACGATCAATTTTCTATCAAAATACAACTCATATTGGATTATTCATACCACTTCATCAGTACATTATTGGTTCAGTCATACAATTTTACGAGGAGAATAAATTACCAGGGAAAATTTGATCGATTGATTTTTTGTTTTTTTTTCGTTTGCTTTTGTTTCAGTACAGTGGTTTCGAAACGTGAAAATTTTTCCGACCAATTACCACGTGATTTTTAAATCATTCAAGTTGTTCTGTATCAGCTTGATAAACATTCCAGATTTGTTTGCCGCTATTTTGAGACTATTTCTCATTGTTTAGCAATTTGCTTCTAAATATGACCAGGATTGGATTCATGCGTTTTACATACTCCACTTATAGTCATCGTAACGAGGAACATACATAACAAACGTTCACTGTGTACGAATTGTCTTAAAATTTCCGTGCATGTACCATAGCTTTGTTAGGTTTATTTGTTTTTTTTTGTTTTTTTTTAGAGAGAGGTGATGCCTTCATGAAGAAGTTATAACTTTCACATAAGGTATATTTTAATCACCCAAATATGCCTCCCTTAAGTTCATGTGGCAAGATAATGAAATAAAATAGCAATTATCCACTCCTCTTTTTAACAAATATGAATCCAGTCTAATTCATTAAGATGAAGAATTATAGGAATATGTATAATGTATATTTATAATAAATTCAGCGGAGTGTATTGTATTGTAATCGACTGGAATTGTTATTTGCTCTTTAATCATTCAATATGGTATTGATATGATCAATATTATTGCAAAATAATTTCAGCCGGGTTGTTAAATCTGTATCCTCCCATGACCAACGTTTGTAGCAAATACCGTATTACGTACGCAAATGAATGCTGAACTGAGAAAATGTCCTGTCAAATTTTCATGGTTTTCCTTGTGAAATGGTATCATTTTACCATGAATGTAGTGATTCCACTTCCATTCTATTACTTTCAAAATATAATTCCGGTAAATATTTACAGGCACCGGGGTAAATTCAGTACAATCAGTGTGGCAAATTGTATGTAGCGCTCTCTGAGTGTATCATTTTGGAGATAAATATTATCCAAAGCAAATAGTCCAATGTCCGCTAACCAAATACATTGAAGAAACCCTACAAAAAATATTATTCTCTTGGGGGAGGGGTGTTTGGTACCGTACAATCATCTTTTAAAACTTCACGCAGGTCAAGACGTTGATGTAAAGGCAAGTTTGGCAGTAAATTGGTCATCGATATTAAAGGATAGATGATGAATTATATGAAGAGTTTAAAGTCGTGAAATTGTTTACCTTTATACGGCCGTGACAGCGTTTAACAGATATTGGTGTGCGATATTGGTGTCATGATTAAAATAACTCCCTTTCAAGGAACCAATGCCTTACAGTTTTTTTTAAACTACATCATGGACATTACAAGAGTGTCCTCTTATTCTCAAAAACATATGCCTAAAACTGATTTCACAGTTCATATGAAGGTATATTATAAAATTAAAGAGATTTTTTTTGCCAAAAAAAAAGATCCTTCTAAATACATGTCCCTTTAATTTGGAAAAGCGGATGGCATATTTAGGAATTTTTGGTGACCCAGCAGATGATTTGTTGTTTCTTTTTCTCTAAAACGTGGCATCTTTACCCGAATCTGGGGCATTGGTTAGGTGAAAAACGCCTTCCAATCATGTACAATTTACAGTGTACGTTTTATGAAGATGAGGTAAAACCGATTAGCTTCCGTAGGATATACACACAGTTCACCGTTAAACTACAGAAAATTTAAATAAAGGTTCCAAATAACTTTCTTAAAAATAGATCTCCATTTACTATCACTTTTGCACTACCTGAACAGTGGATAGAACATTTGAACTAAAAACAACAAAATCGCTTTACCAAGATTATACAAAACCAGAAAGAACCATATGGTCGTTAATTTCTTCAACATCATCGGCAATTTTTTGGTTTTTGGATGGTTAGAATATTCTTTTCCCAACAAAATTATATAATGATATCCCTATCAAATTTTGGATGGATTCGATAAAAAATACCTCGTCTAACACAGTGATGATATAATAATTACTGCTTTAAATTATGGCGTTTGGATCCTAGGTCACTTTTGTGGGACAATGTCGCTTATCAAATTCGCCCGCCTTTTTCAACAACAGCGATCCTCGCGAGGGAATTCTTGCGTCAGGGAAGCGTGCGATAGAGTAACAATAGATAGAATAAATCTCAATAACAAAAGGAGGGCATTATGTCTTTGTCTGATCAACATGGCAAGCCGCATTGAGACAACATTTCGGCGTTTCGATGAACACTGGATAAAGGCGTCGCATTTTGGGGAATCAACATTGGCTCAGAAAAATGGTCCTAGGATCCAAACGCCTTACTCAAAATCGATGAACAGGGTACCATTTTGTTGGGAAAAGAATGTTCTAACTGATGATTTACACATCAAGACCATTTTGCCGATGATGTTGAAGAAATTAACAATGGCAGGTGTTGCATTCTCTTTTGGCCATCCTGTATAATGTGACGTATATACTTTTCGCCTTTAATGTGAGGTCAGCAAGGGGGTCATGTATGAAATATATCAAGCAACCGAAAGCTGAGGTTGATTCTAATATTTGATATCATTTGGGGGAGATTTCATCACGAACAGCTCAAGATATACCAAATTATTTTCAGATTAATTCTTTATTTTCGATATTTCTGGTGAAGTGTTCCTTTAAGTTTAAGGGCCTATATCTTTTAAGTGATACCACAATTTGACTATACACAGTACCTAGGGTTGTTCTATAGGGTCTATTCTACCATCCTATCGGGTCAGAATTGAGATGTAAAGTGGGTTGCACGAAAGTAACTTTCCAGGCCGTTTTTCAGAATCTGCTCTCCGTACTTATAATGTGTGCAGGTGTTGCAAAGTCCATGACGAATGCTACGAGGATAGCAAAGTTGCGTGCGGTTTTGGGACCATAGATGAGATTTACACAACGGAATACGGTTACGAGAAGGGTAACTGTGATTCAAATGGTGGCCACTCTATCACATGCGCAAGTGAGTATCCCACCTATAATACATTATTATTTCATTTCTAGTTGAAAGCCTATTTTCTTATTGAGCATGTATATATCAAGGGCGTAGGCTAGGGGTGCACTGGGTGCACGTGCACCCCCCCCCCTCCCCTGCGGAGCCATAGGAGTTCCACCCTAATAGCAAAAACGAAATTTGCACCACCTTTTCTGCTTTCAACGCCTGATTTTCTCAACTTTAGTTCCACCTCCCTAAGATGTGCATCTCCCCTTTTACACCTCCCCAAGATGTGCACCCCCCATGCCCAAACCAGCCTACGCCCCTGTATATGCATTTGTTAATAGTGATTTTTTTTATTTTACGAAACGGCGTAAAGCCGGTTTGTGGTGACATTTTCGAGTTTAAGATTTTTCATGCAATTGAAAGTACATATCAAACTGAATCATACGCGTACGCAGGAGGTTGAGGGTTTTCAAACACCCTCTTTTGCAAAAGGGGGCGTTAACAACCCCAAAACACCCCATTCCTCAGTTTTTGTCCAAAGGGGTTTTTTGAAATCACTGGAACACAATGAAATAAATGGTGATTGTTTTTTTGTTGGCCGCAATTTTTTAATGATTTTTTTTCTTCTCCCCTCCCCCCCCCCGGCTGAGCGAAATTTTGGACCTCGAATTTGCAATGAACAATGTTCGTTACCCCCCCCCCCCAACTTCGTGAAAAAAAATGTAGACCAAGGATTTGGCCGCGGAATAACGAAAAATAAGAATAAATGATCATGGGAATTAGACCCCTTTCACACTAAATGAATCAGCAAAAGTAATATATCACACCTTTTTCATTGATCTAAAGTTTAAACCATATCTATGTAGTCATTATCACAAATCAGTCTGTTTGCTTTCGTACCGATCAGTGTAAGCTGATTGACATTACATTCGAATAATTTGATAGTGATGCATTTTTCCCTCTTTTTTATTTCTAAATTAGGTGAGTCCAATTCGGCTTGTCAACAGGGAATCTGCGAATGTGACAAAAGCCTGGCAGAATGCTTCCTTGCCGCCCCTTATAACGATCAGCACCTGAACTACGACCGGGACAGCTGTTAACTAATCTGTCGCTTCCCAATACTCCTGCATGTAAAGGAATAGAAGCTTCACTCGATTCAGAGTTTGAATGTTTTTGACTCCTTAGAAAAAATCAATTCAATTCACTTTCATTTTAAAAAAAATGTGCACATAAGAACACATTGTGAAAAATATATCAAGACCACATAAAAAAAAGCCAGAGGTTCGATGAAAAAAATGGACACTAAGACAAGCAATGCAAAGATATTACATGGATTTACATAAAACTAAATCACGAATGGCAAACATAATTATTTTACTTACATAAAGACAGAAAAGCAAGAAAAAAAATCCACTCTCAAAAGAGTGAATCTAACCAGTCCCCATTGGATTAGATTTGACTTTGATTTGGAGTGAGTTTCACAACGAACTGGGGTGGATTTTACTCTCAAACCGGACCTGATTTCCACTATAAACAAAATAATTAAAGGCGGTGGATCTCTTTTGCATGCCTAAAAAATTAACATTGTGTAAATACAATGGCATTTAGAAGAACATGCCATCTGGGAACCTTCATCAAAATATAGGAGCTAGAAACTCAGTTTCAGTGGAATTATAGTGACCGTGTGACCGTAAGACTCTGATTTGAATTTTTTCTCGCGAGAAAAAAATTCCTACCATAGAACGTACAGTAAATGGCTTTTGTTTTTCTTTCGCATTTTTCAAATTTTAGGTAATTACTGACCCCCAGATTTCACAGACATGCCCTTCATCAATAGCCTAATTAAGGGCATGTGTTATCTTTTCTTGGTATGCGGGGATGTTTGCAAATGAGATCCACTGCCTTTAATGACTCCTCCAGGGGAGTTTGAGTGATATTACGAATTACTTTGTTTTCAAAATGAAACCGCGGTCATTTGGAGTGAACTATAGTAGAGTAAAATTCCATCTTTACGTAATCAACACACGTACTCCCTCACTAGAGTGGAGATTCCCCTCTTTCCCATTGTTGAATTAAATCATAACAATGGAACAGTAATGTTAAACACAATGCAACGTACAGGCTTGATTGTGTGGTATCATACAGCGTTTGTTTGCCTTTTGCCTTCCTACACCATTGGACTGCAACAAACTTCAGTTCTAATCCTCTGTGTGGTTGAATTATGACAGCAAACCTTAAACATGAAAATAAATGTATTTGATTGGTAAATTACAAGGAAGGAAGGAATAGAATTATAATGTTATCAGAATAATTCATGAAAAATCAGAAAAATGGTATATCCTACAAATGCCGAACAACATGCGTGAAAAACTAAGGTCCTGCAATCCTATTTTGATTTTGATCTGTATTTTTCCCTGTTCAAGAAATAAATTATACGGTGACCTCGCACGTTAATTATATTTACTACTTGGTGTAAGGTATGACAATATTGTAATTGTGTTTTTGTGTGTGCGCGTGCGTGTGGAGTGTGGGTGAGGGTGTGGATATGTGTGTGTGCGCGCGCACATGTGTGTCTTTGTGTGTATGTGTATGTAATCATGTGTGTATGTGTGTGTGCGTATGCGTGTGTATGTGTGTTTGTATGTAAGTGTAAGTGTGTGTGTGTGTGTGTGTGTGTGTGTGTGTGTGTGTGTGTGTGTATGTGTGTGTGTGGATGGGTATGTGAGTGAGTGTGAGGGGTATATGTACATGTATATGTGTGCGTGTGGGGGGAGGGTGTGTCTGTGTGTGTGTTTGTTTGCGTGTAGGTGTAGCAATGTGGGTGTGTGTGTATGTGTGTGAGTGGGTGTGTGTGTTTGTGTGTGTTTGTATGTATGTGTACGTGTGTGTGTACCCGTAAATTTGATAGGAATATGGATGGGTGGGTGGGTGGGTGGGTGGAAGGGGGTATACAACTCCAAGGCCCTTTATTTATTAAGGGTCATCAAATCATGTTGATTTGAAACACATAACCACGTAGAGTGGCGTGGGGTTTCGTGTCACTTTGGTTTCACCACAGAATAGCCTAATGATTTGGGGGTTCTTGTCATGTTGATTTGTGCCACTGAACAGCCTGATGGATTCGTATTACATAAATTTGCACTACAGAACAACCTGATGACCTTAGGGGGTCTTGTCACGTTGATTTGTAGGAAAGAACAACCTAATGAAATGGGGATCTTGTCACGTTGATTGTAGGAAAGAACAACCTGACGGCATGGGGATCTTGTCACGTTGATTTGTAGGAAAAAACAACCTGACGGCATGGGGATCTCGTCACGTTGATTTGTAGGAAAGAACAACCTGGTGACATGGGGGTCTTGTCACGTTGATTTGTAGGAAAGAACAA
>JZLH01S0622321.1:4171-16048 GCA_001188425.1 Eucidaris tribuloides | reverse complement strand
CCCCCCCCCCCGCTTGTCGGATGTTGTTTGGCTAGTAAAACATGTGGTGTTTTTTGGCAGGCAGAAATGCTTTTCGTCGTCTTTGTGTACCCTGTCCCCCGCTTGCCGAATGCCGTTTGGCTCGGCAAAAAAGAAAATGGCAGGCAAAAATCTAATCCTACGGATTTCGCCCCTACTACCTTGGCGTCAATATATAATATATCGGACTGTAATATATGTTTGGGATGTTCAAAGACGTCCCTTTTGCAAAAGGGGGGGGGGTGTTAACACCCCCAAACACTCTCTTTTTCCCGGTGATTAAATTACCTCAATTTTTGTCAAAAGGAGGTTGTTTCAAATCACTGGAACACGAAATAAATGGTGATTTGTCTTTTTGTGGTGGGATAATTTTGCCGTACTTTTTTTTTGTGGGATGATGTTTGGCTTGTAATTTGGCGAGTAGCAAAATTTTCCCGGCAGACCTAGGATTGCGCTATAACACCCCTTGGCAAAATACTGCGTACGCGTACGCACATCCACGGGTCACACCTGTTCTGTTTTCTCGTCGCGTTGATTCGCACCAAAAAGCACGCCCTACCATAAAACGTTTCCCCGGTACCTGAACCCAGAGCAAACTTTTAAAAATTCATAGGCCAATCCTCGTCTCTTAAAAAAAAAATCATTAAGTTTGCAAGAAAAGCTGTATGTGCGGGTTTGTTTGTACCTTCATTATAAACAAAACATGAAGCTTCATTTAAATGCAAATTGGTTGGATTTCATTTTTTTTTACTATGTAGAATATTTATTCAGGTCTTGACAATTTCATGCTCGGTGACTTTTTACCTGTATGTTTGTTTGATTTTTGTGAAATGTATTTTGTTTAGATAACTCTAAAACCTCACGTTTAAAATGAAAATTGAATGAAAAATAAATATATCCGGTGTCATCAATATGCCCTTGATACACGTAGCTCTATGCTGTTGTGGTGTAGCAAACCAGGGGCGGCGGAACCGGGGGGGGGGGGTGGGCAGGGGGCGACTTGCCCCCAAAAATTTTGGATAGCAAAAAAATGCCCTTTTTTCAAAACGAAATGTGCCCTTTGTGATATGACGCCTTTTTTTAGTCTACTCATTTTTGTCGATATTTGTCTTCTTTATATTCATTTTTTCCACCCCTAACGGGGCACGCATAGGCCTACAATAGACATAATTAGGTACATTATATTCAACAAGCATTTTGTTCCTAAAAAGGGCATTTAGCATCTCCTCTTAATGCCCTCATGTGGTAGCACAATTATGCCATGCTACTGTTTGCCCCCCCCCCCCATTTTAATGGAAGGCAAATAATGCCTTTTTCTAAGTTGAATGTGCCTTATCTTGGTTTGAACCCATGCAGTGAAACCTTTATATACGCACATTCGTCACTGGAGGTGATTTTCTTTTATTTTTGGTATTGTTTATTCTATGTCTTGAAGTTTTGTGATCCGGCATATATGTTCTCACCTGTTTATTCTATGTATTTTTGCCTCTGAATGTCTGATAGGGCACATAATAGAGAAAGAATATACTTTGTTCAAAGAAGAGGCACATTATGTACCTAAAAGGGGCATTTGGCCTCTCATCTTATAGAGCCGTCTGCGGTTGCAAAAATTGGACCCTCTCCAATTTTTTTTCGTGATTACATGGCCCTATTTTATATAGCGATAAAAAAGTGTTTTTCGTGAGTTAACTTTCCTACGGTCTCCTTTTCTTCTCTTCAACAAAGAAAATCACCTCGTAAGGAGAAGAATGCCCCTTTTTCTTCAGCAGAACTTCAAGTATTTGCAATGTGCATCATGACTTTGTAATTTATAACGAAACTAGTTTATCATCTCTGCCCTCACTAACGTATTTGCTCATTGATTCTTATGGATTCGTTTGATGTTCTTCATCTTTTTAACACATTGCAAAAATTCTGAGTTGTAATTTTCGCCAGAACAGACCACAAAGCGAGTTTTACAACTTAAAATTTCCAATTTTTCCAAAACCGCTCGCTCGCTGCGCTCGCTCGCGAGGTATATACATGTAGATTTCATGTTTAAATGATCAGAAATCCCCTTCAAAAAGGTTTTCCTCAAGTTACATTACCGTGAAGAAACAGCTACTTCAAACAGAAAAGTTTGATCTAGACAGATGTTCTTTATTTCTTTTTAAATACTACAAAAATCAGTGCTGTTATTAGCGCCAGAATAGACCACAAAGCGAGTTTTACATCTGAAAATTTCCAATTTTTCCAAAACCGCTCGCTCGCTGCGCTCGCTCGCGAGGTAGATACATGTAGATTTCATGTTTAAATGATCAGAAATCCCCTTCAAAAAGGTTTTCCTCAAGTTACATTCCTATGAAGAAACAGCTACATCAAGCAGAAAAGTTTGATCTAGACAGATGTCTTTATTTTTTTTTTAAATATTACAAAAATCAGTGCTGGTATTAGCGCCAGAATAGACCACAAAGCGAGTTTTACATCTGAAAATTTCCAATTTTTCCAAAACCGCTCGCTCGCTACGCTCGCTCGCGGATTATGTATTTTANGTTTCAAATCGGAACCCATTTAAAAAAAGGTTGGGTTACGAGTTAGATTACCGCTAAAACAGCATCTCAAGCAAACACCTAATCTGATGCTGAAAATACCTGCTTGCGCCCAATGCCCCTTTTGACATATAAGTGCCCTTTTGGCTTTGCCCCCCCCCCCAAACGAAAATACGTTCCGCCGCCCCTGTAGCAAACACACGGGTAATCAAAACTGGGGTGTGGATTAACGGGTTTGCCAATAACAATATTTTACTCAGTCCTTAATTATCTTTTACGATGCAATTCGGCGCAAATGACCCGACCCGTGGTAACTAACGGCGACATCATTTCAACACCCACTCAATTCTTCGTAGGATTTCACGCTCACTCTCCAGTCTTATCTCATTATGATTTGAGGTATTATGGTTGCCAGGGTTTCATTTTTACACTACAGTGAAGACACCGATAATATGTATAGGGCCATGCAACCATGCTAAACCATAGTTAAACTTAAACAGTGTCTTTAAACGAACTCTAGAGCCGCAAGGATAACATTCAAAACAAGTCACCACCTAATACCTCCTGAAGTGTTTATCATGACTATCTGGAAGGCGACAAATGGGTCCATGGCTTGCCCTATTGATTGGCAGATTATAAAAATACAAAATAGGAATAACACAAAAATTGAAGATGGAAGTTTAGTCAACAGGTACGACTAGGGGCAGCGCCGTGGATGAGGGGTGCCGCCGTTATGTTGTCAATGTATGAACTCAGGGTTGTGCTTTCGGAAATTCGTCCCCCCCCCCCCCATTTGTTTTTGTTGTTTCTTGCGTCGCTGTTTGGCTGTGATTGGATATGATTTGGCCATGATGCTCCCTTCGCCCCGTAAGATTTCACCCTGGCGCTGCCCCTGAATAGGAACTATCCCTAACACATTCTGGATATGACACCTGGGGCCTGTTTCATAAAGCTGTTCGTACAGTTACGCATGACTTTACGAAAGACTCGAATATGAAGTGCCAAGTAAAATGTCCAAAGTTTTTTTTCCCATTTTAAGAAAGTATGATTTTGTCAATTAGATTTTGCCCAAAAATAAGGTTTGCATTAAAATGCTTGTTAAATGGTTGTTAAGAGTAAGAAAGTTAATCTATGTTTGCATCATTTGAACATTAGCAGGTGTGATTTCAGTGGTTTGGTGTTCACATTTGGCTTTCCATATTTCGAGTCATCCGTAAAGTCATGCGTATCTTACAAAAGCTTTATGAAACAGGTCCCCGAACTCAAGTTGAATCCCTATATTTCTGTGTTATTAGAGCACAATTTATTTTGTAACTCCTGTATTGAAAAGTCCTAGCTACACCACTAAAGGACCGATTGGCTTAAACTGTGTGAATTCATGAGGAGACCTACTTTGAAGGGTGTTGGAATACCCGTACATTTGATGAAAAATGATCAAGAGTATACAATTTCAAGGTATTGTGATTATTCATAGATACAGGAATATGAAACAAAATTATTGCGTGTTGTAAACAAATATTTTTCCAATCAAATACTAAATTTGTCTCGAGATGTATCTAAAACAATAAATAAATAAAAGTAACCTAGTCTCTAAGTCACCTCTGCCACACTGTTTTCGACCACCATATTTTGTATGAATATAAATTAAATAATCTGAAAAAGAATCAACGCACTTCAGTGCAGGTACAGAATCATTCATAACTCTGAGGAACCATGGATTTTTTCCGAACATCGTCGCACTCGTATACATTTATTATGCTTCATCACCGAATGCTTGTTTCGGATTGGGGGGGCAAAAGTGAAAAAAAATGTATATTTTTATGCTAAGTTTAATGATTTATAGTGCTTTCTAAAGCTTTTTAAACATATCCTTCTATTTCATATTATGAAATTTTCAAGTTGTCAAAATTATTGGGGGGGGCAAATCGATATTTTCGCCCCCCATATTTCATGGGAGCGATCGCCCCCCTGGCCCCCCCCCCCCCCCAGGATCGACGCCTCTATTTATTGATATATTTTTATCTGCTGTAAGTACTGTTTTAACATAATGGTAGACCATTTTTTTTTAAATAAAAGTCCAGCTGTGATTTTTTTTCAAATACATGATAGTATTTGGATGGACAAATAAACACCATACAACATAAAACAGGCACTAACGTTGTCATTACCAAAATATATACAGAAATATTGATACATGAGTAATGCCTGGAGACAAAAATTATACACACAGCAATCCATGGGGAAATGTAAAGGTCACTTATCGATTTTCCGTTTTTTGAATACACTTAATCGTCCAAACGTAAGATCACACATCTGCATTGCAATCTTTATATCATGTTGGCATAAAAAATGAAACAATTTGAGACCAGTTCAACATTTTAAGAAACTTTGTAAGCAATTGTTATTAGAATCCTTGTGAATAACATTGAATATGGATAATATTTTGTGTCTTTTATATCATCACGTCACAATGTGTAACTAGTAGCAATCATGCTTTACACCAATGTCTCAATTTGTCTCAGTGTGTGTGTGTTGTGGTGTGTGGTGTGTGTGTGTGTGTGTTTGTTGTGTGTGTGGTGTGTGTTGTGTGTGTGGTGTGTGTGTGTGTGTGTGGGTGGTGTGTTGTTTGGCCTGTGTGTTGTGTGTGTGCGTGAGTATGTACGTGTAAGTGTTCGTGCACTTTAATGTTACTGTATTCGTTGTAAGAAATTTACTGTATATTATTTTTCTATAAAATTTCCACATATTTGACTTGATGTCAATTTCATTAATTCGTATTTATGGGACCCATTCTACCGAGCTTCTGCCTTTTTCAGGGCTTCCAAACCAATATAATGTTCTCATTCAAAAATATTATGATTCAGTGGTTGTAAAATTGTTGTTCTTTTTGTGGTTGAATAAAATGAAATGAAATGAAATGAAAAATTAATTTCTTTTCGTACTGCATTTTTTTTTCAGGACTGGATTTGAGACCTTTTCAGCGACCCTAGAAACAGGGAGATCTTGTAGCTCAGAATGTTTAAAACTGAATACATTATTGAACAATATCTTTTAAACCATTCAAATACTTTCACGATTGCATGTTAGTATAATTCCACTTGAAATATGTTTGAGCTTCGCAGATACTTACGTAAAACACATAGTCCTCTGGATCACATGACTTTCCCTATTAGCTACAAGACTCATATACGGAATAAGAGAATAGCCTTGAGTGGTTCAGGAACTACCTACATGATAGAAAACAATTGTATCTGTACAAAATGAAAATCATCAACGAAAGGAGTACCTTGCGTTCCCTCAAGGTTCTCTTTGGGTCCCCTCTTGTTCATTATTTAACATTAATGATTTTCATAAATCCTCGGACGTTTGTCATTCATTCATTTTGCAGAGACTCTAGCATTTTCTTTTCCCATTCAAATCCAAACTATTATACTCGACACAATGAACAATGAACTCAAGAATATATCTGACTGGATTAAAGCTAACAAACTATCTCTCAATCTTCAGAAAACAAATTACATGCTTTTTAGTAATTCTCTAGCAATCACCCGACAAACTTACATTAGAAAATACGATAATTGATAAAGTTACACAAACCAAATTTTTAGGCGTGACCGTCGACGAAAAATTGTCTTGAGAAGCCACATACTGATAACCTATGCAAAATTATTTCAGGAACATTAGGTGTGCTTAACAAGCTTTAAAACTATGTTTCCAATCCGAACCCTGTTACATTATACTCCAGCCTAATATGCCATTTTTATAACTACGCTTATTTACATGTAATCAATTGGTTAACTCACTACAAAAAATAACATTACTACAAAAGAAAGCAATTAGGATTAATGCCATGCCGGATTTTCGATCACACACCGACCCCTCTTCAGACCAATAAAATCCTTAAAGTAATGACATATATTCTATTGAACCTTCGGCGTATTATTTCCAAACTATCAAAAATATGATTTACCTGAAAGGATTCTTAGATATGATTTACTCTACCAATAACCAATACCATATCTCCCCACTAGGTCAAGCCAGTTTTTACCATCTCCTCGAAACCAGCACTATTTGCCAAAAAATTTTTACCAACAGCGGACCAAAATTTTGGAATTCATTACCCTATAGAGTGCGTGAAACCATTACAAATATATACCTCAAAAAAAAGCCAAAGCAATCTTTCTGAATTCTTATAAACGATAATAACTTTTCTGTAACGTCATTTTACCTGTTCATTTACCTATTTGAGTACTCTGTTCTATTTTATTATCTCAATGGTAAACCCACTATACGTATAATTTTCCCTCAATCGTAACTGGTTTCTTCTCCCTCGAGCAAATATTCTTTCGAGATATGCACTCCTACATTGTAACAGATTAATACAATGAAATTATTGGTGGTGATAATGTTCTCTTATTTTCGCCCTCATCTATACATTAGCGAGTATGACATTAAGCATACGTTATTGTTGTCTCCGGGTTCCTTTCCTTTCATTCTTTTTCCGCCTCTTTTTTTTACACCCTTTCCTTTCTCAATATTGTCCTCGTTTTCATACCTTCATGTCCGTCCTTTTTTTCTGTTCGTATTGATATGTATTTATTGTATGATTGTATTTGGTTGTCATTGTTTGCTACTGCGTATTACGCAGAGTAAAAACAACTGTCTCCATATTCTATTGTTGATCCTATACATTATTTGCTTTTTCCTCTTTTATTCCTATGGGCCTACGAATACAAGTTACTTCAGTAGCCCACTCATTTCGCCATATACTGTTTTCAAGAATTTAGCATTACTCCAATAATCTTATTATTGTGTATAACAATGTACGTTTTAATCAAATAAATTTAGCTCCATTAAAGATCAATCTGTTGCAGAAATGTTCTAAGTAAATTAAACGATATCTCTGGTCTAATTTACAATGAATTGTGTCTCAATATTCGAATTATGTAACTGATATTATTCTGCAGTGTATTTATTGTATAACAATTGTATATTTTGTGCTTATGATTTTTGTTCACTGTACAAATAATTTGTGGAAATGTCAAATAAAATCAATCAATCAATCAATCAAAGACTGAAAATAAAAATTTAGTGTAAATCTTTCAACCAACAAACAAGATTGTGCTGAACGATCATTGGAGCATTTGTACTACAAAATAATCACCTCCCTGAAAAAAAAATCAAAATTTAAGAAATCTGATTTTTTTTTCGCTTAGCCAACAGAAGACAGAGAGCGAAGAATAACACAAATATGATAATGCAATGAATAATAGGATGATTGCGTGAGACTTGTTTTGTAAGCTATGCATATCTACCTGATTAACATCCACCCAACCACCCGTGTCCACATAATCTCTTCAGGCTGTCGATTATTTAGCAGGTAGCTTCAAAACGTTTCTTTCATCCCTGCCGATTAACATTTTGTGTCATAGAGAAGCAGCTACTCGAGTCGCTAACCTCTGTAACTTTGAAGCCAGTCGACATGATGAAGTTTGTAGCAGCTCTTCTCGTCTCTTGTTGGCTTCTAACTGTTGACTCAACCATGGAAGGTACAGAACAACATTTCACACTATGACTTTGAATTGAAATTTGGCTATAATGTTCGTGATGTTATTGCCAAATTCTTGATTTTTCTTGTCGGTTTTTTTTCCATTGCTTGGTCAAGTTGTTCATTTTCTGTCAAAATGTTAACGTATGGGCTTATATTATATAAGCATACATGTATTTAATTTGAAATATGTGTATTTCAGGATAATCAATTATAATTTCAGTCTCTTTTCAATCATATTACACTCTTAAAAATTCAGGGTCAGTCTGACTTGGATAAAGGATCCGTTGGGGGCACACCCGGAAAATGGTCAATTTTAACCACATTCCGGGTCAAGTTTGACCAAAATCCAAGTCGGGTTGACTCATATTTTGGTCAACCTTGACCCGGAATTTGGTTAAAATTGACCCTTTTCCGGGTGTGCCCCTACGGATTTCTTTTGCGAGTCAGTCTGACCCGGGATTTTTAAGAGTGTAGATTTTTTTTTTGTTAAGTATTCTTTAATCGTTTGATTGTATTAATTTTAATCAATACATAATTGCATAATTTACCGGATTTTTATATTGTCCAATTTTTCCATTTGTATTTGATGACTGTGTACGTTTGTTACGTGCAAATATAGGCCCTTTGACACTTAAGATGAGTGTGATTTACACATCAAACCGATTTCGCTCAGATTTGGATGCGACTGGATTTATATTGGAAAATGTTTCAAGGCTTCCTCTACAGATAACTACTTTTCCTGTTTCGTTATTTCTTCTCGGCGCATAGGGAATTTTTCATTTGATTGTGGTATGCGCTAATAAAAACTGTGTATATAAATATATTTTCATTATAGCGTACATGGAAATATGCACATTTAAATAATTGGGATTCACTACGCTGTTAAGTATTTATTTTACGTAAGTGATACAGTAGGTCATTTTGAAATCTGGGCGGTCTAGGTGGTCTAGGTTTTAGACACTGGACGTAGCTTCCTTCAATTAATTTTGAATTGTAGGTCCAAAAAGAAGCAAAGATGACCACCAATCGATCAACTGTTTGGAGTTTTTGACTTGCTAATCTTTGATCAGCAGATATTCTGTGTTTCGCTAAGATGATAAAACGAATCAGGATCTTGGCAGTCAGATAGTTAAAGCTTTATCAGTTCCGGTATCAGTAGCTACGTTTCGTGATGCCTTCTATTCGAGTTTTATCTGCGCTTCTTTTCACGAACTTGATTTTCAGGACCAAGACTTTTGTAAGACAGTGACGATTATATGTCATCTTTTACAATTCTCAATGATTTTATTTATTTGGTCGATAAGTACATTTTCGTTTATATAATTCATACTCTATATTTGCCTCGCACCATAACATCATCACTTCAGCGCTCGATCTTTTATTATTGCTTCTTAATTAAAGATTTGAACTACCGCGAAGTCGTCCCCCCCCCCCCCCCCCCCCCCCCCCCCCCCCCCCCCCCGCGAAATATTTCAAACTGGGGACATGATTACGGGTGTGCCCCGGCGATCGGATAACGTTAATGGAGGCTATTGGGTGTTGGTGTGGTGGTGCGCGTGGTTAGGAATCGCGTCGATGACGTGGACAGTAATATTATTTAAGTCTAGAAGTAGTAGTAGAGTTGTAGTAGTAGTATAGTAGTAGTAGTTAGTAGTAGTTAGTAGTGTAGTAGTAGTAGACAGTAGTACTAGTAGTAGTAGTAGTGTTATAGTACTGTAGTAGTAGTAGTACGTAGTAGTAGTATTTGTAGTAGAAAAAATATAGTAGTTAGCGAGTAGTTAGGTAGTAGTAGTAGTAGTAGTGTAGTAGTAGTAGTTAGTAGTGTAGGCAGTAGTAGTGGTGTAGTGTAGTAGTGTAGTGTAGTAGTAGTAGTAGTTAGTAGTGTAGTAGTAGTAGTAGTAGTATGCGATCGATGGTTCGTGGATAGAGCATCCGCTCCACGTCGCGGAGGATCGGAGTTCGAGGCCGGCGCAATTACCAAGAACTTTATAAAAATGTTACCTTTCTGCTTTCTACTAGGGTTTGGATTCTAGACAGAAAGCGGTAATATAAATATTTATTATGTTATGCAGTGGCAGAGCGTCTGAAGCAGACTGAAGTGGCACTCTGGATAGTAAGACGTTATTTAGTAGTGTAGAACTAGTAGGGAGAAATAGAAGTAGTCATACTGGTAGTAGTAGAAGTAGTGAGTAGAGTAGTAGTAGTATAGTAGAGTAGTAGTAGTCTAGAGAAGTACTAAGAAGTAGATAGTATTAGCTAGATTAGGAGTCAGTAGAGTAGTAGTAGTAGAGTAGCTAGTAGTAGTAGTAGTAGTAGTAGTATTGTAGTAGAAGTAGAGTAGTAGTAGTATGTGAGTAGTGAGTAGTAGTCTATATCATCATCTCATCATCATCATCATTCACAACCATTATTATCATTACTATTATCCTGTCATTACCACTACTAATACTAACATACTACCACTATCAGCCCACCACACCACCACACCACGATTACTATCCCTATACTATCCCTACTATTACCACAATAAATACTGTCCACCATGACCACCTTAAACTCTTCTTATATCTGCTACTACAACTACTGCGATTACTACTGCTACTACTTCTTCTTCTTCTTCTTACTGCTCGTATACGACTTACGTACTACTACTTCTTCATTCTAACTACTACTACTACCTCTATACTACTACTACTACAACTACTACGACCTACTACTACTACTACCATTTCTACATATTCTACTACAACTACATACTATAATACTACTACCATACTACTACTAACTACTACTTATACTACTACTACTAATTCTGCTACTATTTATTCTTCTTTCTTCTTATTCTCTTCTTCTTCTTTTTTCTTCTCTTCTTTTCTTCTTCTCTTCTTCTTCTCTTCTTCTTCTTTCTTCTGTCTTTTTCTTCTTCTTCTATTACTTACTACTACTACTACTACTACTTCTACTTTTCGATTCGGATTTAAACAAAAAAAATGATTACATTATGACACTAATCTGCTCTCTGCGTCCTACGAGAGGTTTATATTTTTCAATATATGCAGCGTTGTTAAAACCACAATGACTTCCTATTTAATAGTACGAAGCAACGCGACCGAAATACGAAAGTTTGTGCCAACCCATTTACATCTCGATTCTGACCCGATAGGATGGTTAGAATGACCTATAGCAACCCTAGGTACTGTTGTATAGTCAAATGTGGTATCACTTTAAAAGATATAGGCCCTTAAACTTTAAAGGAACACTTCACCAGAAATATGCGAAAATAAAGAATTAATCTGAAAATAATTTGGTATATGTGAGCTGTTCGTGATGAATCTCCCAATGATATCAAATATTAGAATCAAGCTCAGTTCCAGTGATGATTATTTCATACGATCCCCTTGCTGAACCTCAATTAAGGGCGGAAAGTATATACGTCACATTATACAGGATGGACCAAAGAGAATGCAACACTGCCGATTGTTAATTTCTTCGAACATCATTCGGCAAATGGTCTTGATGTGTGTAAATCTCGTAGACATTCTTTTCCACACAAAATGGACCCTGTTCATCCGATTTGAATAAGGCGTTTTGGATCTAGGACCATTTTCTGAGCCAATGTTGATTCCCAAAATGCGGACGCTTTATCCAGTGTTATCGAAACGCCGAATGTTGTCTCAATGCGGCTTTGCCATGTTGATCAGACAAAAACAATAATGCCTCCTTTTGTTATTGGATTTATATATTGATTTTTACTCTATCGCACGCTTCTGACGCAGAAGT
>JZLH01S0622301.1:17219-46750 GCA_001188425.1 Eucidaris tribuloides | reverse complement strand
TGCCAAATTTCATGCTTGTATCATCAACTGAAGGATTGTTACGGTTATCTGCTCCACTATCAGCAACCTTTGTCCAACAGAAAAGTATGCATAAAATGTTCAACCACTATGAAATAGTGTACTATCATAGTGTAGTATGGAGGTCAAAAACGTTGCATAATCTAGAACTGAGACTGAATATGCCCAGTAGGTACACTGGAACATTATGACAGGGCTCAAGGTTCTACCACCATTTGACTGTCAAAATACCAAAAATATGAACTTTATGTTTTCATAACGAAAGGTATGTTTCTAGACCAAAATTTTGTGATGAAATCATTTCTGAAGTTGGAAATGCATAATATTGCTTCCGTTTTGTAGGATATTTTGGAATTTGTTGGTGTGTGTATTTTGCAATGTAGCTAATGGCATATGAAGTCTCAGTTCCAGACAGGCAATTTTTGACTCTGTGAATTACACCCACTCTCCGACTGTTTTTTTTAACCTCCGGAGACACTCACTTCTGCTTCAAATCAAGACTCTAGATTGCTGAAGAGCAGTTGACTGAATGTAAAAGTTTTCTTATCATATGGAAGATGGGTAAGTCTAAATGTCTGGAAACCAGACTTGGGCATATTTTACCTTTAGAGTAGTTTCATAGTAAATGCAAATTGTATGCATACTATTCTATTGACAAAGGATGCTCTTCTGGAGCTTATCACACGGCCTTGCTACAACAAATATATGCACATTGGAATTTTGGTATTGAAAATATATTCTACGAACAGTGTGAAAAAAAATACTCTTCACTAGTTTCAGAAGAGAAAACATCCGTCTGAATTTGAATATATAATGCAAATCATCTATTGCATATTCATTTTTGGGGTTCAAAATGAGTAAAATCCATTCTAAAAATAATGTTTTTGAAAAAAAAAAAACTATGCAGGCTACCGTACTTGAGAAATCTAATCACTTATTGAGAAATATAAGGGCATAATTGATTAGATATTCAGGCAATAATTTATTGGATTTTACTGAAAATATTGTTTTTTCAGAAATGTCGTGACTCTTTACACACTTTTCAAAATTAGGGTAGCTTCTTTTTGCCTTTCTTCTCCTATTTATTATTTGTTAGTAAAATACAATTATAGTGAGCTTGTAGCTTATTAAATCCGCATGAAAGGAGGGAAATTTCAGCTTTCTTGACCCGTCCCTATCAGATTGTATAGTGGTTCAAAAGATGCACTACTCTGAAAAGGGGCTCTTTTTTGGAGTATCATTTGTCACAGCACAGGTAATTTCCAGGGGTTACCACAGTAAAGTATGCAACTTTAAATTATAGCAAATGATGTCTCACTGAAAGATTATGATATGAATTATTAAATATAACACAAAATAATATATGCTTATTTTGTGAATCTCTACAAACATTTGATTTCAAAGTTGTGAAATTTTTATTCATGCCAAAATGGCTTTTTTGGCGTCCAAATAGGCCATAAATCTGTTTTTTTTTTCCACAAAAGTGTAAAAGATACAGGTTCAAAGTTTCAAAAACTGAAAATACATTACCTTTGAACAGACATGTATTCATGTTTCAAAATTCATTTCCCCCTTAAATATTTTACACACTTTTGTCAGTCAAATGGTGGTCTGATTTTGCACACAAACAATTAACATATGTAAAAAAAAAAAAAGAAGAAGAAGAAAATGAAAGCATATTTTGCATTTCTGCAGCACAAAATTTCAGAAGAGAGACCTATGGGAAATTGTGGAGGTTACTGAAATTTAGAAGAGGTTTCTAAAAGTCTTTAATGATATTTTTAGTTGTTAGTTACCAGGACAATAATCAAGTATTATGCCAATATCTTTAATTTATTGAAATTAGACAACCTTTTCTGTTCAATTGTTAAAGACTTTTAAAGCTTGGTAAAGTTATGTAAAACTGTCAAAGTAAATATTATTATATTTGAATGCATTTATGATTTCGATTTTGTAAAGCGCATAGAGAGCACGGCTATATGCGCTCTATAAAAACATCGTTATTATTATTATTATTATGGTTTTAATTGGGTTTACAAGGAAATGATTTGGTTTCCATGCAACACCAGTAACTTATTTCCCTTTCAAGAGTCTGATATATGAAAAAGAAATAAATGCAATCGTGAAACCAACTGTAACAAAAGTTTTGTGATGTATTGCATTTAGTAACTGTTTCTTAATATCAAATTTTGGGGCACCCCACGACAAAGGCATAACTTACAATTTGAACGAAAAATGCGGGATTTTCAGGAAATTGACATATGACTTTGAAAGACCCTTGAAATGCACATTGGATACGATAACTTGTAAACAAAACACTGAATAGTATTTTAAGCTTTAAACAAAATAGTTTTTTCTCAATATCCTTGATACACCAAATGTCAGTTATCCATTTATGTCAGGTGGGGTGGGCAGTGCATGCCTAATAATCTAATCAATTATGCCCCTTATTCCCCATAAGTGATTAGATTTTGATACGTAGCCTACATCCTTTTTTTCAAAATAATTTTCTTTAGAATTGATTTTACCCATCTTCAGCCCAAATATGAATATGCAATAGACTATTTCATAGTGTATTCAAATTTATGGATGTTTTCTTTTTGAAACCTAGTGCAGAGTTATTTTCTCACCTGTTTTATGAATAAATTTAAATACCAAAAATGCAAATTGCAATATGTCAAGCCTCCAGCCAGCTGTCAGGTTGCTAAGAGCAACCTTTGTCAGAATAGTATGCAAAGGATTTTCATAATATCAAACAGTTTATGGGCAAAGCTTCATGTGCCCTAGTCTGGCTTCCAGACATTACATTCACCTTTTCTCATATTTAATGAGCATAATGACAATTTGAACGAAAAATGCTGATTGTCAGGAAATTGTTATATGACTTTGAAAGACCTTTGAAATAACACATTTGGATATGTTAACTTGAAAACAAAACACTGAATAGTATTTTCAGGCTTTTAAGTAAAACACGTTTTGCTCTGTATTTCTGAAACACTAAAATGTCAGTTATCCCTTTTGTCATGGGGGGCGCAGTATTGCCACAACGTTTTTATTATATAGATTAATAAGTATAATATCCTAAAAGAGCAACTTTTCCTCTTTCTAATGATACCTCACTTGCATCACTGGTGTCATGCATGACCGAGTACATTGCTCTCAAAGAGAACAATGCCGAGTCACATTTTTTCCAAGTTTGGGTCAATGAATGAAAGAATGAAGACATGGATGAATGGGTTCATGTTTTAAAGATGAGAGGTAATCTCACATTTCATGCAAGTTATACCCAAACTTGGAAAAAGTGTGACTTGACATTGTTCTCTTCAAAAGCAATTTACTTGGTCATGCATGACACCAGTGATGCAAGTGAGGTATCATTGGAAAGAGGAAAAGTTGCTCTTTAAGGATATTATACTTACAAATCTCTATAATGAAAATAGTTGGTAATATTTTAGCTCTAAACATGGATTACCTTTTTTTTTGATACACACTGTATATAACCTCAATTTTAAAATACAATCAAAAATAATATACAAGTAATACGTACATGTACATCATGCAAATAATATGGTCTACAACATTGACAATACACATACCACTCCTCCCCCCCCCCAACCACCTTCCCAGCCTAATGAAATAATTCTCACTTACCATGTCCTTGATATGCAGTTGGTGGAATCGACATACTCGCCCCACATACAGACTTCACCACCAATCACCAAAGCCTTTTGTGCAGCAGTACCTGTCATATTAAAAGTGACATGTACAGAATAAGCCAAAAAGGGTGCGGACTGGGTTGCAACATACTTCAAATCATGTTAATGATTTACAGGTTTCATAAGCTATTGAAGTTTAGCATAGGTACAAGTGATATATCAGCAGTTTTTGCATTGTTTTCTGTTTGTTTTTCAGCTGAAATGGCATTCAGAAAAAACAACCCTTGCCCCCCCCCCCAAAAAAAAATGTTTAACTTAAATAATTACATGACTATTTCACATCTCATTTGAAATGTTTTTGAGTCTTTGCAAATGTTCAAGTTTATCAAGTAGAAAATGAAGTAATACAATTTTTGGCCACATACCTACCCCATCCCATTTCTTTGTACACAAATTGAGAATGAAAATAGACTTTGAAGATAAAGCCACTGACTCTATTTTTTTTTAATCCTCACTGTTAAATCACTGCTAGTAGGAACTGTTATAATCCATTTTGATATGGAAAGTGTGTACTATGTTGTCAAATGACATATGCACAGTTATACAACAAAAACTAATTATCAAACCCACGATTCAATAACATAATGTCAGTTTTGACATAAAACTTTCTCACAACCATTAACCAAAGTCTTTTTTTTTTACAGCTATTAGAAAACAAATGATATAAAACATGCAGGTATGAAATGGTGAAGTAGTAAAAGAGGTGATCAATAGCATTAAACTATGAAAGATGTGGAGTGCAGGCAGTGATATAAAGCTGTATGTACACATCTAGCCAAAAAGCAACATGATAAGGAGTTAAAGGAGCTGCTTACAACAAAGAAGCACTGAAAGTACATGAAATATGTTCGATGAATGGTGATATTTGTAGGTTAAACACACTTTAAGAAGTATTTGATATGAGTGGATGGGGTGTGAACTGATGGCAGTTTTATTATTTCTTAAACATGCAAAGAGAACAGTTGACAGTCTGTCTGAGAATGACAAGAAAATAAATGTTTATTGTCGGGTGCCAAGGTAGATAACAGAGAACAGCATAACTATCGAGTAGAGAAATCAGAGAGAACAGGGTCAAAAGATTTTGGAGCACGATGGGTGTAAAATGTGGTTGTGTGGAAAGACACTGGAAGGGGAAATACAGGTTTTTTTGTTTTTGTTTACAGCAATTTTACCACCTGCCAAATTTTGGCAAATGTGATGACATACTTGCCATACTACTAATGAATACAACTCCTATTCAATAAAACACAATGTAACCTAACAAAGAAGGCTGAAAACTTCAGTGACGCACAAGTCACTGTACCTATAACCAAGTCTTCGACATTATCACCAACTCAAACAGCCAGATATGGAGATAATTTAGTAGGACCAAATGATTTTAATTCCCACATATTTTAAAACTTCTTTAACATGAAGGTCTGTGTATGGCTTTTGCATAGATAAAAATATCTTTTCATTTTTGTACCCACTGATTCCAGGCTAAATTTTAACATTTTCCTACTTAATAAAGAAACACCCAAATACAAATTCTCTAATTACACATTCTATAAAAATATAGTAAGTTTGCTACGTAAGTGATGAATGAGTTTCATGCGGTCAAAGTATGACAAGATGCCTATCTACAACGTGGAAAGAGCATAAAAATTCCCAAAATAAAGATTTTTTTACACATATCAGTGCAACATCAATCTTGAAAACTTTTAAATGATATTCACAGCACAAGTACTCTACAAATAAATCCTTTGAATGTCACTAGCCACTGCATTGCAAAGTTGCACAGTATCATGCAACGTTCCTCACCAGTAAAACTTTGAGGATCGACCAAATAAAGCTGTCGCCATGGTCTTTGGTACGGATTACTGAGACGATTAAGGTAATAGGGAGAGGAGATGAGCGTTCGGAAGCCTTGGGCCGTCACGTCAGCGGCTTCCGCCTCCCAGTGGTCCTTCCACACATGGACGATAGTGTCTGGATTAACCTGGGGGGTTATGGGGCAAGTTAAAAAGCAAAGATGACCGGTGGATTAGACCATCTGTCTAGTCTTTTAAAGTGGAATTTCAGGCTCATGGCAAGTTGTTTGGAATAGAAGCAGAGTAATCGGAGAAACACACCGAGGAAAGTTTGAGAAAAATTGGGCATAATATTTAATAATTGGGTTATTAATTTTTTTTAAATATGATCATTACAAATTGGCAACACTGTCATTTTCTGAGCGAGCAGCCCTGTATTTCTTTTATTTTCAAAATTTCAGTAAATCTTCATTTTCTATTAAGAAACACTTTCTTCATATCTGTACTGCGTGAATGATCAGACAACACGTTATTACATTTTTTCCCCATGTGATGTATGATCAAACATTCATACAAATGAAATTTAGTGATATTTTGAGCACAAAACAGATGGAGTGCCGCTTATAGTGAATATCATGATGTTGCCAATTTTGTAATGATCTTTGGAATTTTCTCAATTCACATCTTTACTACTATTTGCCTGACTTTTCTCAAACTTTTTCTGATCTCTTCGTCTGATTTTTTCACATCTATTCAAAGCAAATTGCTATCAGCCTAGAGTTCCCCTAAAAGTGAGGTGCAGTGTTGTCGTTAAGGCTGGCCTCTGCCCAAGGCTGCCACTCATAGGGGAAAATCCCTACCATAGGGAATTTTAGCCAACCGTAGGGAGTAGGGAATCCCTACGGGGAAAATGGCCTTCTGTAGGGGAAAGTAGGGATTTTTGATGATTTGTAGGGAATTTTGACAATTTTCAAAAATATTCTTAAATCCTCAAAGATTTTCTACGAACTCCCATATATATTCGACAGTAGACATTATTTGGGTAAATCCACTGTCCAAGTTGGTCACCAATCACATATCGTATGATTACGAAAACCGTAACGCGCATGCCGCAGTATGAAGGTGATTACAATGTCAACTTTCTCAATTAAAATAAATCTCTTGCATTTACTAAGGTTATTTTGTAGGAGAAAACATACCTTCATAGGGGAAAAGTGGATTTTTGTTGGGGAAGCATAGCTCTCCGTAGGGGAAAATTGGCCTATTGGGGCGTAGGGGAAAAGTAGTGTCCGTAGGGGAAAATACGCATGTGGCGTAGGGGAAAATTAAAATTTTGAGTGGCAGCCCTGTCTCTGCTTTGGTCTCAGTCCAAGTCCCCGATACAAACCCTATGGTAAAGTTGTGTTTTTGGCCAACCTTGGAACTTGCAAATACATACCTGTGAGGTGAGGTAAATGAAAGAAACATAATGTGACCCATCACCGCGATACCCTGATAAAGTCGCACAACCCAAAGGTAATAGGTCACATAAGTATAGGCTTGAGTTACACAAGTTGGCTGCTGAATAGCTGGTAGCAATCATACAAGCTGGATCATAGACAATAAGTCAGCTGAAATCAGCAAATGTTAATAGAGTAAGAAATCTACAAAATATGAACACTGTTGCTCCAATTTTTTGTGTGTGTCTGTTTCATTGTCATTTTACTTACACCAAAAATAAACTTTTTACTTCATGAATTTAGTATAAACATGTGTTCCTAAATTTTACTTCATAAAATTTTTTGAGTAGATTGATCACTAAATCAACAATACACACCCACAAAATATATATGGGCAATTGTTCAGATTTTATGGTAAAAGCCACAACCAATATTGTCATAACATGCAATCGGGACTGTATAGAATATGAAAAAAAAAATGAACACGGATAGATCCACAAATACCATAATCAAGAATGAGACATAAGAAAACAATGACACAAATTTGTTCACCATACTGTCAAGTATTGCAAGGAGCAATTTGTCTCAATCGGTTATCTTTTGTCATAGTTACTACTTCAATTATCCAGTACACGAAGATCATTAAAGTCTTGGTAACTAGAAAAATTTCAACAAAATAAGGTGCCAATTTCAAAGTGTACATACTTAAATTATGTTTATTTCATGTGTGTGTGTGTGTCTGTCTGTTTGTGTAACAAATGTGACAAAATATTTGGGGTGGGGTTACAAGAACAATATGATTATATTGCAGGGATTGTGTAGATGGTTTTAAAATGCTGACTAATTATACAATCTGCCAATACACAACCAAACAGCCAATACACTGACAAATTATGCAAACTCATAACGAAAGAAATGGACAACACAATGCTATACATGATAGCCAAGCAAGATCAAATCATCTTCGCACCATTAAAAAGTAAAGGCTCCTGCAAGAATTATATCTTCCATTCTTGGTAATAAGGATTTTTCACATAATTCAGGTACCAGGGAGTAGAGATCAAGGTACGTTTTGTACTCTAATGCCGTTAACTTTGGCCAACTCATCAAGACAGGGTTCTTTCCAGACGTTGACCAATGTATCGGGGCGAACCTGAAAGGTCAGGAGCAGAGAGAAAAAATTTTGCAGCCCAAAAAATTTTCACAGCTAAATTCGTGGCCAAATAATCCTCATTATTTTCATTACTTTGAAAAAAAATTGGGGTGGGGGGAACCCCCTCATCTGTGGCACCACCCCTATGTCTATCTGACAAACCGTCCTACAACTTTGAGATTTTGACAGCTACATGTACATGTACATGCAGGTACTAAAAGTGAGTTGTATCTTGCTATTTTGAGAACAGCTTGGCGAACAAAAAGATATATCATTATTTTGCAAAGCAAGCAAACAGTAGATATGAAAAGAAATTAGAAATTGGCATGCAATGAGAGTTCAACTTTAACATATGGCACAAACACAACACAGGGTACAAGATACATGTTTGTCAATTATTCACACCATTAAAATTCAAGGGCTCCACGTTATAGTAAGTTCTCCAGTCCTGACTGTACGGGTTACCTGCATAATTCAGGTACCACGGAGTCGAGAGATAAGTCTGATATCCCAATGCCGTAACTTTGGCAAGCTCTGCTTCGTACGGGTTTTTCCATATGTTGACCAATGTGTCGGGGCGAACCTATGATTGCGAGAATGTAACAAGTCGCAAGGACGTGGAAGAAAATTGAGCCACAATTTATCAAACTTAAATCTGAGAAGATGTCATATATTGTAATGCATCTAGTCAAATGTAAGACTATCAAATGTTGCTATAAATCAAAGAACTGGACTTACAAAGGGCTAGTTTCCTTCTGATAAAACACTAAATAAAGCTGGTAGTTTATCAGAAAAATGTCACTCCTTATTTCAAAAAGTCTGTATACTAACTGTATACACCATATATTTTCATACATATATTTTTGCAATTTTGCTTCAAAAGAGGGAATGTACAAGAGTTTATTTTATTGCAATTTCATTCACTTTGTACAAGTAAATCAAGAAATGAAAAATTTTGCAGTTGTTTAGTCACAAAATCCACCAAAATAAACCACCCTAAAATATTCTGCATATACAGTATTCAGTTGTTTGATTCATAACAACATTTCATAAAAGTCTGATGATGTGTGGACAAAAAGATGAATTGCTTGTGATGCACATTAAGCATGAGATATCACACACATTTATCAAATCTATACGAAATGGAAGCACAAGTATGACAGATATGGCGTGTTGCTGAGCTGATGTGTGATACAATGCTGAGTTAATTTTCTGCACACCAGTAAAGTTTAAAGGCTCCACATTGTAGTAGGTCTTCCAGTCTTGACTGTAGGGGCTCTCTGCATAGTTCAGGTACCATGGAGTCGAGAGATAAGTCTGATATCCCAATGCCGTGACTTTGGCCAGTTCTGCCTGGTACGGGTTCTTCCATATGTTGACCAATGTGTCGGGACGAACCTACGATTGCGAGAAGGTAACAAGTCGGAAGGACGTGGAAGAAAATCGAGTCACAATTTATCAAACTAAAAATCTGAGAAGATGACATAAGTTGTCATGCATCTTGTCAATTTTTGAATCCCCAACATTTCAAATGTTGCTATAAATCAAATAAGTTGACTTAAAAAGGACTAGCTTACTTATGAAAAACCACTACATAAAGGTTGTAGTTTATCAGCAAAATATCACTCCTTCTGGAAAAAAAAAAATGGTATATTACCTTTTTGATACATAACAACATTCATAAAAGTCTGATGATGTGTGGTCAAAAAAATGTATTGCTTGTAAAACACGTACACAAAGCATGAGATACATGTATTACACAAATCTGTACAATCTACATGCAATGGAAGCACAAGTATGACAGATATGGCGTGTTGCTGATGTGTGATACAACGCTGAGTTCATGTTTTGCACACCAGTAAAGTTTAAAGGCTCCACATTGTAGTATGTCTTCCAATCTTGACTATAGGGGTCCTCTGCATTATTCAGGTACCATGGAGTCGAGAGATAAGTCTGATATCCCAACGCTGTTACTTTGGCCAGTTCCGCCTGGTATGGGTTCTTCCATATGTTGACCAACGTGTCTGCACGTACCTATGTTATGGTTAGCGGGAAGAGAACACTGGATTAATTCTTAGTTGGTTCTCTTCGCATCACTACACATCCGCTGGATGGTTTACTTCACAAATCTGCACGAACATGCACAAGTCAAAAGCAACAGTCCAGCATATAGCTAATGGGATTAGTGATAAGAAAAATCATTAATCTTTATTCTTAACAAAACAGGGCCATGAGTATAAAAAATCAAATCAAGCCTTTTTATTTACAATGATTAGGAGGTACTTCTTCTTGGTGATACAGGTCAACTTATCCTTCATTGATAACACTGCAGCTTGAAATGCTCTCAAATTAACGTGTCACACGATAGTTCACCTGTTAGTGCATAAAAGGTTAAAGAAAGATGTGTTCATTTTTATGTTTCATTGCTCAGCATATCTGTCAGTAAAAAAATTAGCTGAAATAGGAAAAGAGTGAAAATCACTCAACTCCTGGAAAGAGAGATGATTTCATGATCTATGCAGGATGTTCCAAGACTCCTTTACATCATAGACATTCTCCTGTTATGACTGTCAGGGTCTTTTGTATAAGTCAAGTTAGCAGGGAGTTGAGAAATTTAAAGTTTTCAACCTACCACATTGGGGAGGGTTTTTTTTCCTGTGGCTGGGCTTCTCTCAAGCAGAGTAGCCAGATAAATCAAAAGAAAATGTTTATCTTTGTTTTCACAGTAGGTTATTTTTCACAACATGAATGAAATGAATACATAATGTCATTGATATGGATAATGGACTCATTATTCCATACAAGTACATGAATACAACATGCCAGTGGTAAAGTTAGTGAGAAAATTAGTCCTCCATGAGCAAATTTCGGCAAGACTTGAGACGGGCTAGCTATGTCACTGAGAAAGTAGAATTGACTGATATCATACTAGATATATTGGGAATTCCTACAACTTCAATCTGCTATCCACACAATTGAGAAATGAAGATTTCCTTCATGATCATATCATAGTTCAATACTCAATTGACAATTAAGTAGAGTAATTCCAAAGGAATAAAATATATGCTTGTGGTACGGGACATTCCAAATGACATGCATTATTTTTGTCCTTATTTTAGTCGAAATGGTAAATTCTCTAGAGCTGACTACCTGGACTTATCACTACCTTAAATTATATGGTAACCATCAATTAGCTGTATTATCAAATAATCATAACAGAGATTGTCAATTTATTGAAGTACATGTATATGAATTCTAAAATTTTCAATTTATCAGTATGGGGTTGTCCTATTTCACCAAAGTAACATATTAACTCTAAAAATATCCCGGGGGTGGGGGGGGGGGGAATGAATGACACCCCTATATCCTGGCTGCAACCAATTTGTCACATAATTTGATGTCGGTGCAATGGACACGACCACAAAGTTTTGATATGATAACTCTATTGACCCAAATCCTAGCCCTATTCCCAAACCATAAACCAAATTAAACTGTAAGTCTGTTTGTTGTCACAGATATCATAACGAAAGAAATTATTGCTCAGCAGCTCAAGCAACCAATGCATCCTTCAAATGCAAAGTCCACCCTGACGTCAAGTTGGTTTTAATAAAAGCAGAAAAATGAGAGAAATATATTAATGAAGGTTTGGTGATAATCCTCCGGAGAATAACAAGCATTAAAAAGTTTCTAAGTTTCAATTTTGTGACGTAACATGCGAGCAGCTCCCCATATAATAGAAATTCTGTAACTTTCACAATGGTTCATGATAATTGAATGTGTTTTTTTTCACACAAGCGTGTATGAAACAATGTTTCTGATTATATATTGAATGCACATGTTCAATCAGGTTTAATTTTATGAGAAAATGGCACTTTATGGAATTCATATTACATGATAATGGGGGAACTGCTCGCATGTGATGTCACAAATTTAAAACTTGATATATTCATAACTCCGTTATTCTTTGATGGATTTTGCCAAACCTTCATTAATAGGTTTCTCTAATTTTTCTGCATTGGCTAAAATCAACTTACATCAGGGTAGAATTCCCCTTTAACCCGCTGGAGACCAAGTACGAGTTAACTCTTGTTGGGGTCTATGGAAAATGCGTGTTATAATGAAATCAAATCGTCTCCAATGGGTTAATAAAAGTCAACAAGCATGACTGTGATCTTGTCTGGAAAACTAATCTGCACACACCTCATGACCTGTGTGATAAACTTATGACATAGTACATGATTACTTGACAGAAATTGAGATAACCCACAAACACAAACACAAACAAGCATGTGTCAGCAATATAATTCATTTGTGACTTCACACTGTAAGTCACCATTGTACTGAAATATGTTGCGAATGGCATTACAGGAGACAAATTGTCACTCGTGTTCACAAAAAGACTGAAGTTCAGTACATGTTCACGCATGTAATTGTTTCTTGGTATCCATGTTTCGTAAGCAAATCACACAAAACCAGTGATAACCTGTATATTCAACAGGGATGTAGTCGAGGCCGGTCGTTCTGAGTCACGAGGCCGCTGGAAAAATATTGTTCCCATAGACTTTGTACTCGTTACTCGGTCCGAGGCCGAGGCCAAGGCCGGCAAAATCCGGCTTCGACTACATTCCTGATATTCAAACATTATTTTATACATTGATTGCTTTATGGTTTCGGATTTCAAAAAGAGTAAAGTTGTGTTGCCTGCACTTCAGAACCCTGTACTTAAAATAACAGAATATATCAACATAATATATAAATTGAATGAGAAAAATTATGTAAATACGCACAGTATGAATGAATGAGTTAAAACTGTCAACTCAAGTTTGAATCCTGAGTAAATGAAAAATATTGAATAAATTGTAAATACAAGAAGTGGACCATAGACGTTTATGATCCTAAAATATCAATAATATGTATCTAAACAAAGGAAAGAAGTGATCACCATTAGTGGAATAAAATCAATCAATGTTCCCCGTCATTGAACCAGTCAAATGTACAAATGAAATTTTATTTTCAATCAAGAAGTGGACTAGCACGTCTGAAGAATATATTGACATTGGGGAATATCACAGAAAACCTACGCTTTATCAAATTTCTAATTGCACTAACTGCCAGAGATCCATTGTACTTGACAATGGATTAAGCCAGATTATGTAATACCATTCATTGCAACTAAGTTGAAATTGGACTCAATCAAGCGTAAAAAGCAAACCACTATACATTCTAATCAACAAAGTACATGAAGAAAATAAGAAAGGAAGAATTGTATTTCAATTTGTCACACACCATGTGACCAGGCCATTCAAAAGATCCAACAATTTTCTTTATTGGCACATCATTAGTAATGACAATACCTCAACACAAATTGACAAACATCTAACTTTCTTCTTGAAAGTTGCCAGGTAAGGCTGGTGGGATATCGTTGAATCAATGCTAGTTTCGGACAAGTTAGTTTAGTTTTTGATTCCTAATTACATTTCATTTGTGGATACAGGATCATACTATTTGTGCTGAAAGTGTATCGACCTGCAGCAACATAAAAGATGTCAAACTATCCAAAAATTTCCAACTATTATAACAGACATCTTGATATTCAAGTACTTGCAGAGCCGAAGGTTATCAGTTTTATCTCAGTTCAAAATCCAGTGGGATGTTTGCACAACAGAATTTACTTTAAAACTTTGTACTAGTTGAGTGAAAGGCAAACATATAAATATCAGACACATGTCTAATTTGAACTATGAAAAACATTAGCAATATTTGTGGTGCATGTAGACAGCAATTAAAGTTTTTAAAGGTATTAGCTAACATTTACCACAGTTAAAAAAATCTGAGCTACATGATTCCCCACGCTACCATTGTCTTTGATAAGGTCTAAAAATGACGCCATGAAAAAATTGTATTTCAAAATGATTATTTGGTGCGTTAAAAAAGTGAAAATCGTAAGTTGATCGGATTCACCTGCCCATTTTCTCCCATAGACTTACTGTGTGTACACCGACACTATTTAAACTCGCCCCGAGTTTCAATTGTTTATTCATGCATAACTTGCCATTGGCAGTGTGACTTTCCAAACTTTTTTATTCTAGGGTGTTTATTTGTCCATATGAACACTACTATGTAGTTCAGATATCAAAATTTGGCAAATTTTAAATTGAAGCTCCACAATGTTAGCCTATCACTTTAAAATAATAATTTACAAAAACTGAAATACATTTTCAATATGCATACTGATTTATATCAAAGACATTGTAAAACATTGTGGAAGACCCATTTAAAACCTTATCAAATTTTGCCATCTGACATAGTTGACAGTATTTGAATGGACAAATAAACATCTTAGAACACAAAAGTTCAGACAGTTATGCTGTCTTTTGTATAATATGTACAGATAAAAATTGATACATGAATTACTCTCGGTCTATGAAACTTCTGCGGCAGAGCAGTCTATGGGGGAACACTGGAGTTGTCTTTCAATGATTTTTACATTGTTAAAGCACTTGATGATCACTTTAAACTGTAATTTTTTTGAGGGCTTCTTTTTTAGACCTTATCAATGACATTAGTAGCATGGGGAATCATGTAGCGCACATTTTTTTAAATGCAACTAGAGCAGCTCGACTGCGCGCAGTCGATGGGTATGCCTCCGCAGTCCGCAGTCCCATCCAACTGATGTAATTTGAAAAGCTTCAAGTTACCATGGTAGCAAGACCAATTAGATGAATAAGCATAAGCCCATGTGACCCTTGACCAAGTTACAGTAAATTCCAATTCAAGCAGTTCTTAAATTATCGCGACAATAAGCTCAATTCGGACAGGAGGCCTTGTGACCTTTGACCTCTGACCTTTCAACTCCAAAATCTAATCAGTAAATTGGTGCCTTATACAAGATACTTCTCCCAAGTTACATCAAAATCGGAAAAGTCATACTCAAGTTATCACAGTCATGAGCCCAAATCAGACATATTTAAGGCCCGGTGACCTTTGACCTTTGACCTTTCAGTTCCAAAATCTAATCAGTTCATTGGTGGCTCATAGTACATACTTGGTCCTAGTTACATCAAAATCCGATCGGGGGTTCTCAAGTTATCGCGGTAACGAGATCCGGTAACGGACGGACGGACGGACGGACGGAAGGACGGACGGACGCACGCACGCACGGACGGACAACCCAAAAACATGATGCCTCAGGCAACTTCGTTGCGGAGGCATAAAAATTGTTCTATGATGCCAGTAAGGTTCACAGTGCCAATACATGTCTTTTTCTTGTGTTTATTGATATAGTGCTTGTAGTTTTGTGATATTGGTATTTTTAGAGTATGCAGAGAGCATAAATTGACAAAATGGTTAAATGGCTTGATATTTTCATTACTTATTCATCATAAAACAGAACAGAATAAAGCGACATTGGTGATCATATTTGTAATTTATAATCTGTAAAAGACAGGTTTTCCTGTGTTTTTTTCCCATCACATCACAGAGGGACTACACCTACCGTTCATGCTACATTACCACATTAAGTAATCAGGGTTTGCAATTTTTGTCTACTATTTCTTTTATTTTTGTTTTAAATCAGATTTATTTAATTGAATTTAATTTTTATGACTTAAATCATTTTTTTTATCAACCCAAACATGGCCCCATAAGTGTGAAAATGGGGGAAAAAAAGGAAATCATGATTTTTTTCCACCAGTTATGTATTTTTATCTAAATCAATGATATTATACAAAAAAAATGATTTAAATTGCAATCTAAATCCACCAGCCCTGCATTGGTTATTCTAACTTTGTGACAAAACCATTTATGAACAAGAGTGTCGCTGGGGCGAGCACATAATACGCCCGCCTGTAACGCGGAAAATGAAAACATGTCACTGTGACCTTGACCTTTGACCTTTCGACCTCAAAATCAATAGGCTTCCTGGGATCCATGCTAGTATCATACACACCAAATTATATGAGCCTGGGTTCAGTTAAACAGAAGTTATCGCATTTACAAGACTTCACAAGGGTAAGATGAAAACATGTCACTGTGACCTTGACCTTTGACCTTTTGACCTCAAAATTAATAGGCTTCCTGGGATCCATGCTAGTATCATACACACCAAATTATATGAGGCTAGGTTACGTTAAACTGAAGTTATGGCGTTTACAAGGAAAAGTTAACGGACGGACAGACGGACACCGAGCGTGATACCATAATACGTCCCATAGCCGGGCGTATAAAAATCCTCTTACCTTGACTTTGTTATCCACCACCTCCTGCCAGATCGCGTAGCCTGCCTTCAGGTCGGCCATGATATCAAGAAGCCTCTGTTCATAGTATTCCTCAAGTTTGCTGTAGTTGGTCCCAAAGCCTTGTTTTTGCATAAAGGTTGTTATATCTGGATTGCTTTCCCTACAAGCAGTAATAAAAAAAAATGATCTGGGGTCATCATGCCTTTACACTTTCAGTAGCTTGACTTCTCAAAATTGTAGTTGAAAAGTATTATATCTACCGTGAAAATCAGGCAGTTCTCGGTTAATCATCATACAATATTTGAAAGCCCTTTTTCTGTTTAATAAAGACATCTGTGAAATAACTGTGTCAATATGCTAGTGTTCATGGTTAAATATTATTTTTACTTCACAACAATTGTTGTACTTGTCAAATATTTGGATAACAATGGGATTAATCACAGTCTTTCATCGTAACATCACCTCCTTGCAATACCTTAAATACAGTGATTACGTTTTTACATAAATGATACATATCGGCTAGCTGAAACCTAATATTCAAAATGGTCCTGGATCTTTTCTATTAGTTTCCAGTTGATAAACCTTTTCAATACAGCATTATCATTAATTCAAACCCAATCAAATTCAGACATTCATACAAACAACATCAAGTTCAGTTGTGAAGTTTAAACACACAGGTTTTTATATTTATTCTTAGATTTAATTTGCATGATTCATTCACTATCACAAGTCAGGGGTATACATACGAATACTTCTAATCAGGTGTGCCTCTCGTAAATATTATGCTCACTGAGAATAAAATGTAAGCTACTACAACAAATTCTCAATTCTGCATGTGTGACTCTGCAAAGTCATACTGGATGAAATATGATACCTCCAGCACCTTCGTTGTGGAAGCATAAAAATAATAATAAATAGAAGTATGCTGTCCATGGGACATGGATGACCCCACTTAATGCAGTCAGTAAGCATTTCTTTTTGAGTTATCATGTGGAACCCCATTTGCATGAGATATAACCTTTGACCTTTGACCTGTAGACGTCAAATTCAAACCTGCCCTGTATTTTAGTGTCATCAACCTACGCACCCAAAACCCAAAATGTTACAATCCGTCTAATATATTTTGTAAGATATCATTCAAAAACCAATTTGCATATGAGCTGTGAACTTTGATCTTTGACCTACAGACTCTGGATTCAAACTTGACCCGTATTTAGTGTCGTCTATCTACATATCAAAAATAATTACAATCCGTCTCATATTTTTGAAGTTATTGTGCGGAAACCAAATCGGGAAGGACAGAAGGATGGAAGGGCAGGTGAACGGGCTGGTGCAATGCTTAATTCCCCCTCTAGACTTCGTCTGCGGGGGCATAAAAACTAGCTTGCGAGACCCACATACCAGCAGGAGAAGCTGACTTCATCGCCACCCATGTGGACGTAGTGATCGGGAAACAGATCAACGACCTCTGAGAAGAAGCCCCGCAAGAAATCGTAGGTGGAGTTGAGCGTGGGGTTAATGGGTCCATACTCTCCATTAGGTTTCCCCGCACTGTAGCAGGGTGTCAGGAGGTTCGAGATTGAGCCCCACGACTGGGTGTGGCCCGGCGTGTCAAACTCCGGCATCACCCTGATGCCCCGCTGGCGAGCGTACTCGATCACCGCTTTTACGTTCTCGCGAGTGTAGATGTGCCGCTGATCGTACGCTCCCTAAAATGGAATGATTACGTAACATTTCATCAAAAGTCAATGGTTACTCTACTTGAAACATCCTACAATATGAAAAATAACTGCAGACTTTGAATTTTGAATCATTGTAGTCTCCATCCAGCTACACCACTTTTACAAAGACCAAGTTAACCTGTTGGCCACAGAAACTGGATGTGCCCTGTGTTAACTCTACGGGATTTTCAGTATCTTGGAGGCAACGGGTTAAGTAGTTTATATTGGGAGTTCAAGAGCAGGCATTCCAGCCTATTTTGGCCCCAAATCTCAAAATTTGGCAAAGTCTCATCTCCCATACCACTAGTCCAATTGACCTAAACTTAAAAGGCAAGGAAACTCTTTTGCACCCCTCCAGCAGCACAACAAACCATCATTCATGCCCTTAGGCTATTGATGAAGGATGTGTCTGTGAAATACTGTATGAAGATTGGTGATTATTAGGAATTTGAAAATGCACCAAACACAAAACACTAATTGTCAGTTAGTCTCAGTGTGAAGCTCAATGAACTGAGTCAGTTCAGTATTATTTTAGCATTCGTGTATTGGTCTTGGAATGATAATCAAAATTTGTCATGTTCATGAATGCATCTATGGTACACATTTCTGTACTGCGAATAAGTTTATATATATATCATACATGATGAACACCCATGCACTGTAGGTGTCTGAAAGTAGACTAGGAATTTTGGTATCTGTGATTGAGTTTCTATCTCCTAAAACTCCTATATCTTGCTAAAAGTTTTAAAATGGTATTTTTTTCTGTACACCAGTGTATTTACACAACGTTAATTGTCATTGTATCTTTACCATAACCCTGTCAGATCAGCACTTTGGTTGCTGGGCTAAAAATTCTGATGCTTTAAACCACAGACTGCATTGTTTTGTACCTACTGGTATGTGTATAACCTTTCAAAATGTATAATTTGCTTCAAAAATCCAAATGCTATTAAGACAAGACATTTTAACTTAATTAATTGGTGATCCGCGTAAACGCGGTTCACCAGTTTGTCAGAATTTTCTTTTTTATTTGTTTCTTTATTCCTGTTTCTTTCTAGTCATTTCGTGTGTACACGATATCTCATTAACGCCATCGTCAATCATCTTGTAACTTAACATAGTTATGTCACGTGTCAACACCTCAACACACAATTTTTGTCAGTGTGATCACTTGCCCGTGACGTCATGTATGATGTCATTAGTAAAAAAAGCTAGAGTTAACCTATATTTGCAATATCTCGAGCCGGCGGTCGAATAAAACAACCAAACTTGGCAAGGGTCAAGTTCAGGTCATGGGTCATCTTTTGGTCCAAACCACGTGCGCGCGTGCGTCTTGTAAGGGCGCGTCACAAAAATAAAAATGCTCCAAATGACTTCTTATTAACGGTAAGTTTCAGGTCATTTGGAGCATTTTAGTGCGCGCGCGTACGCGCGCATTTTTTTCGCGTGCACCCCTTTTCCAACCGAAAAACATATTTTTTTCGATGGATTTAGATGTCTGACTGAATTCTACATCGTTTAGAACCCTTTCCCGACCATCAGGACCCAAAATATTGCTTATATGCCAAAAGAATATAAATGCGCGCGCATTGCGCGCATAGTGAAAGATGGGCATTTTTAAATTGCTAATAACTCTCTAGAATTAATGGTGACCCCTACTTTTTATTGCTTATTCTGATAGCCTATGATGCTGCGTAGATAAGGTTTCAGATATCACTTTCTATGAAAATTCTTCTGAGAGTATCTTATGACGTTCACAAAGAAAAAATTGTGATTTTGCACAATATCTCATGACTGGAGGTAGAAGTGTGTATAACTAAACTTGGTTACACAGTAATTCAGGTCAAAGGCCATCACTTGGTTGTCATTCAATATCGTAGCGGCAGTTACCGGACGGAACGCTTACGCGCCGCCGAAATATTAAGTAATTTTTGATAGAGAAGTTAAGGTGAAAGGGACAGCTTCGAACAAGTTATATACGCCATATAGACTGTCACAATCTCTTAAGGTCTACTGACCGGAGCGAATACGCGGATCACCAATTCGTCTCAGTGACGAATTAAAATCTAGTTAGTTGAATGTTTCTTTATTTTACACAAAAAATATCATTGGTAGGAGTTTCAGTGACGTTTATCATTCAAATTAAAAGGTATGGAACTGATTGTCTTCACGGTGAACAAATGCACCGTCATTACACCATGGAGGTTACAGGTGGGCGAGCTGGTATGCTGTTAGCACAAAAAGTGTTAATGCATCATTTCCTGGAACAGAACAGCTCAATGTGATACCAGTGCAAATCACAAAATTTGTTAATACCTGTTCACTGAGAATTGGATATGCAGCACTCTGGTAGGGGAAAGATTGGTCATCTACGATGTGCCAATGGAACACATTGAACTTGTTGTAAGCCATGGCATCCTGGTAATAACGAAAAATAATCAAAGACAAGGAAATTATCAATCAGAGATTTCTCCCAAAACAAAAGTGATGCAATAGCTTACATGAGCTTTGGCTAAGGTGAGCTATTAAAGTACATTGTACAAGATAATTTCATTCTTGGAATTCAAATTAGAAGTACAAAAGAATACATCAGCCCTCAACAGAATTACAGTTATGTTTGGTGGCAATTAATGGCAAAGCCTACATGTACCCCAGTTTTTAATTTACAGCACAATACTTACCAATAACTGATTTACAAAATATGTGACCGCCAAGCTCAAAAAACTCCAAAAGTAGGCCAAAATGAATTTTCACTTTTCTACATAGGTTAAAAGAGTAGGTTCTGAGCTTAACATGATATATAACTTGTTAAATTGGACCACCTTAATCCATTCAAAAATGATTGAAATTGGAGAGATTTAAAGGTAAATGACATGATTGGGGGTAGTGATCAACTTAAGCTGAAAGTATTCTAGAATCAAGTAAACCATAGAAGGATTCTGATGTGAAAATCTTCTAGTCAAACATTGGCTCATTGTAAAATAACTAATGTCAATATACCTCGTGGCAGACAAAACTGTTGTGTAGCTCTCTATGGCTTGTTGTATCTATAGGAGTACGTTCATGCTTGATTCTCCTTAAATAAACAAATTACAGACAAATCCTTCCAGCTGGGAGATCTACTCCAACTGGTGTATAGTTGGTATATATTTCAACTGATTTGGTTCTTGAGGCATTTTCAATTATTCCCAATCATGTCACTAACCTTTAAGAGGTGCAATTTCACAGAAAAGAGAGAAAAGCAGATTTAAAGATAAGGCTCACTCAGGTGTGCCATGCAAAAGTGCCTGTCCAGAAAAAAATATGGTCCAGAAAAACTGCTAATATCTCTGTTTTGGTATCGTTTTTAGCCACCAAATTTTTACAGTGGGCAAGTTTACTCTTTCAGATACAACAAAATTCAAAAATTTGAGTTGGTCAACCCAAATGACATATATTGGTCTATTACAGAGAATCGTTATCTGTGATTTTTTTGTGGGATTGGAGCTGGGCAATCACATACATGTATGATAACGTTTTTGTCTCTGAGTTTAGCCTGTTAAAGAGGATAAACAATATATTCTTTTTGAGGTCTTAGGAGAATGTATGTTACAGCAAACGCAAAATGTTTTCAAGGGATTAACACCATCAAATCCAACATGTCAGGATATTACAAAATGTGTTCCCGAAAAGACAGAAAAGTATATTCATGTTAAACACATATAACTAAATATGTCTGTCCGAATGACTAGCATACCACAATGACAATAATTCCCTACTTCAGCAACACAAAGCAAGTCACAAAGGTGTTATAATTTTGAGCAATTTGTGTCATCTTTCAATTTTTCAATAGAACAATTCTTTCTTCTGAAAACAATTTGCTTGAAGGTACAGCATGTTTAGGATGTTACAAAAACATCAGTCAAATTTGAGTGATTTGTCACTTGCCACAGTAGGGCATTATAAGAGATTAAGGAACATACATGTATATTGAGTGATTTCTAGTTTTGGATTAGTGTTCGTGTTAGTGTTATCTTAACAATAACACGATCTTTAATCCGAAACTTGAAATCGATCCGTGTTAGCGAGTTGACCCCGAAATTATGACGCACTTCCGGAATTTGGTGTTGTAGATAGTGTTAAAAATCGTCTGCTGTACCGAGCTGGGTCGCTGGTGTTAGCGATTTACATGCGTTTGTCCCATTCACTAACACTAGCCCCTAGGGATTAAGGAAATCACCATTTCAAGTTCGTTGTTAGTGTTAGTGTTATTTCTGTCTCAGCTCACCCAGCTGGGTCGCGCAGTTGTACGTGTAATGTGTATGGCAGTGCGATGCCGCGTGGTAAGCGGCAAGAAAAATTACAATATTTAAGATTGTGAAAGAACTAAGACGTAATGAAATGAGTCAAATACATGAAATTAAGAGGGAAGTACATGCCTTTCCGACAGTGTTACATTTGTAGTACGACTGTTTAAATTTCATAAAGAAATTACAACATTTCTTCAGGTTTTCCGCGGTTTTCATGTTCGTCGAACAAGGGTAGTGACGTCACGCTCATGTTAACACTCGTGTTAAGCTATCGATTATAGAATCAATAATAGTCATTAATCCGAGTTGCAGTGTTGGAGTTCGGTTTAACGGTTCTTGATGTCTACTAACACTAAAAATAACACTAATCCAAAACTTGAAATCACCCATTGTGCTTACTAATGACTTCAAGAGGACATCCATGTTCAGGTAATGTCGGGACGAGTCCACCATGTATCCACGGTGAGGAAAACGTGGGAAGTCCGTGATGGATGTCTTGTTTGTGACAAGCTGAAATTAAACATATTAACAGAAACTGTTTATACTCAATAAAGCTGCGCCCTCGGTGAATATCACAAGATGAATGAACATCCCCCCCCCCCCCACTCTGAGTCCCGCTCATGCCTGTGACAAGTTATAATAATTAGACAGACAAATACTGTCCAATATTCAGTTCACTGACTGTTAAAATATTCTAGCAGTTGAATTACGGCATTTCAGAATATACTAAGTGAACTGTGGATTATAAGACTATTCTTCTCTGTTTTATTCTGTTTTTTTTTATTCTGTTTTAATCACTAATCTGCACACTGATAGCCATGCTTCATTTCCCAATTTGCACAGTAAAACATACGTCTATTTTACATTTATATCAATGACTGTAAGGGAATAGTGGGTATTATATACCACATTAATATATTCTTGTTCATTGATTGGTTAAAAGTATGTCACATGATTAAAAATAAACACACTATTCTGTGAGTCTGGGAGACAGTAGTTCACAGGCATGGGATAGTACTTTCACAGCCATGGGATAGTACATTCAAAGCATGGGATAGTACATTTCAATTTCAACAATAGAAGGCGCCAGACAGCGGGTTCGTGATTTCAGCAATCCGTGCACGCATGCTAACAGTGCGGCAGTGCAGGGCGATGTAACACCAAGATTTTATCTATTATAACAAAAATGAAATGGCAAATTTTATTGACAGCACTGACAGTGACAACACAAAGAAGCAAATAAGGTACAGTCTGTCCTCATTTGATGATTTCGGCAAGCAGGTGGATGTCCGACGGCGGCCTTGATAATGTAGCGCTAACGTTACGTGTTTCTGTCAAAGTTTTGCACAGGAGTGATAATAAAAAAAGGAATGCTGTATAGTAAAAAGTCAAATTTAAACTGCATTCTTTTATCAAAATACTTTAAACCAATCAAACAAAAATATATAAATACAGGATATAAAACAAATATGTACTGTCATTTGAGGCTCAGGTTTAAAACAATGGTTCCTCGGTGACTGCAATAGTACTATTTTGGTTCGGGGTTGCACCCCTCAGCAAAATAGTACTATTGCAGTCACCGCAGGCCTATAGTTTTAACAAGAGCCTCTAATGGCAGTATATGTTTGTATATTATTGTTCTACAAACCACTAGCAATCTTATGATGTGGGATTCTTCATACCGTTACAAAAGACTTTCCAATATTTTTCATTTTTCTACAAAAAATGTAATTCATAATGAATTAATGTGGTACAGTAGGGTGTTGAGCATGCCACATAAAGAGTTAAATATTACATATAATCGGTGGATTGCTTTGTGGTTATTAAGATATTTGCAGAGTACAGTTCATCGGTTGTCCGGCAGAAGGGCCCTAGCAAATGTTCCCAGCAGAAGGGCCTTAACCTTCAATTGCTTCTAACTAGAAAACCATTAGCTCTTTTCACATGAAATCAAAGTAGTACAACATTTTTAGATCCTTCTGTCAGTCTGTTAAGTGCAAATATCAAATGAGGCAATATTTCTCAAATTAGAGAACATTTACTGTAAAGGCCCTTCTGCCGGGAACATATGCTAGGGCCCTGTTGCCGGACAATCAACAAATTGTAAATTTACCTGCCCTTCATTAGACTCGTGGATGAGCTGGCTGAAAGTTTCCAATCCTATGACAAGAAGAAACAGAAAGAGCAAAGGGATAAAAAGTCATCATAAAAGACAAAAATATCCTTTTAAATCATTACTAGTCACAGATTTTGTAATTCCCACAGAGTTACTGTGCTGCATATTTTACGGTGGTTTTATTTTCGCGACTTACTGAATGCAAAAATTTTGACTTCTTGATATTCCTGTACAAAGTGAATACAGTTGCAATGAAATCGCGAAAATATACCCTCACGAATTCCTTTTCTTGAAGCAAAATCGCAAAAATACAAACAGTAATACCTGGCACATACAGATCCTGTAACCAATGGTTTATCAGATCAATGTTAACAAAAAATAATCACATACCCAGACAAAAAAACAACAAAGTATGCCCTCTCGTCATCTTTCTAATTGATACGTCAAACAAAAAGAATGTAATACTTATCACAGTTGAATGATCAGCTAGTCAGTATTCAGTGCACAGCAAAGAAAGACTGACAATAACACTCCCTAAATGTGTAATGCATATTAACGCGCTTTTGACGAGATTCTGCAAATCCCATAGACTTTGTACAGGGGGCCATCCAGTTCCGCTGTAAGCACGGTTAATACTTGGGCTGTATAATAAGTTTGTTGATGATGTTGTGAACCTTACAAATAACACATTTTCCAGATTTTGTGCAAACCAACATACAAATCATATTATATTAACCACCATGAAAAAAATGCCTTGCCATGGTAGAGAAAAAAGAAATATTTAGACTTTGGTGTTAAATTTAACCTGTATGTACCTCTCAGAACACCCCAAATGCTTGTAGCCACCAAGGATGCTGACGGAGAGGAGACAGTCAGTGTATCTGAAAGAGAACATGGGGATAAAATCAACACAATATACATGTAATATTGTGGATCTAACATACATGATAAACATGCACTTTTAAAATTATTTCCATAAACATACATTACAGCCTATACATGAATTAAAATTCACCTTAAAGTGTTACCACCAGCAATTTAAAACACACATCAATTTATGTTTAAAGTGTATCTTCGATAACAATAGCGGTAAATAATTCTGCTGAAAAATTCAAATATTGTTTAAAATACTTTACTCTCTAAATGACAAATTCTGACTTTTCAGTGATTTCAAGCTCATTGGTGCCATGATAATCAATAATATTCACATATGAGGAAGACCAGTAAAAGCACTTAATGAATATTACAGTGAAAGTCAACAAAAACCTCAGGTGTGATAAAAGCACAAAAGCCTGAAATTTGCTCTTTTGATTTATAATTTCATGAAAATATTCACTTAATTGACTCTAAATGAATTTGTTCTTTAAATTAGTAATATTGCATCTGATTAACGTACAATTGAACAACTTACATGTACATTACAAATCACAGTTAAAGATTATATAAATTTATTATTTCACTCAGTATTGAAAATATCTTGATCATCAGATGTCAAGGTAATTGCAACTATAATTTTTGTTCACAAAGATGGTGATTTAACCCTAAACAGGCTGGGCTTTTTTGGCTATGCTTTATCTGGGGGGGGGGGGGGTCAGCAGATTCCGCCCCCCCCGGATCTCGGCCGTCCATCGCGCGATCGCGCCGAAAATCGGCACGCATGTTACCCATCACGTAATCTACAAGACTGTATAGTTAATTACCAGAAATTAATTTCATATCAATTAATTATGCTAATTTATGCATAAAATCATAATTAAGCTGTAATCACTGATTAAAGCTCCAAAACTGCTAATTTTTGTGTCTGGACACTCTTTTTAGCATTCTTACTTAGCAAGTTTACCTGAAAAAAATCCGGAATCAAAATTGATTTCCTATGTATTTTATTGTTTTTTCAAATTTCTTATGTATTTCCTTGTTTTTTCATCCTTTTGTTTTCTATTGTTTTTTTGATGAAATTTGTCGGGGACACATTTGCGGTCATAAAAAGCACAAAATCAATTAATTTCAACCAGTTAAAGTAAAAATAATCATACATTTATGAATTTTGGCTGAAAACACAATTTGTATTGAAAATGTACACAAAATCACGTTTTTGAGCGATTTTGGGGGTGACATGCAAGTACAAAATGTTACGTAACTTGGAAACCGCGTACCCGGACGTCGCAAATTTGGTCTCAAAAGATGCGCGACATTCAAGAGAATAAAGTCATGAAACGCTGTGGCAACTGCTTTGCGCGTCGCAGACATTTTGCTCGAAACGTCTGGGGGGGGGGGCGCGATCCCGCTCCCCCCAGCCTTTTAGGGTTAAAGAAATTAGTTTACAAATGAACAACTTACATCATTCACATTTTACTTTCACATTTCAAGGGTGTAGGATACATAGATATTTTGATCAGAAACTCACAGTTTTCATTTGAACCCAACATGGGCAGGTCAGGGCATTCAGTCATTGTAACAACTAGACTGGACAAATTAGTCCCTGATGCGGCCTTCCACCTCAATTTGTTAGTCCTTTTCTTCACCGCATCTGGGCTGCCGTAGAAGATGATGTTGAAGTACCGTTCAAAGGCACTATCGAGAAGATCGCATCGTGCCTTATCAGTCGAAAATCTGAAAAATGGGACAGACTGAAACTATTCAAAATCCATCACAAGCTGGAAAAAAACATTAGTTTCAAATACATAACAATATGCAAGATTAAAATTGGGAATAGTTGATTAACTGGTTTGATTTTGAATACTATGCTACCAGTGAATATAAAATATTTGAAATCTTTAATTGTAATGTAATAAATGCATTCAAATGTATGATTGGGAATAACAAACATTATATTAAAGGCATTGTATAACATTGTTTCCAGTTAAAAAATCTGAGCTACATGATTCCCCATGCCACCAGTGTCTTTGATATGGTCTAAAAATAAAGCCCTGAAAAAAATTGTATTTCAAAATGATTATTTAGTGACTTTAAAAAAGTGAAAATTGTAAGTTGACTGGATTCACCTGCCCATTTCCTCCCATAGTCTTACTGTGCGTAGATCTAGGCTATTTTGTACTCGGCCCAAGTACTAATTGTTCATTCATTCATATCTTGCCAGTGGCGGCATAAATTTCCAAACTTTTGTATTCGAGGGTGTTTATTTGTCCAATTACTACTATGTAGCTCAGATAGCAAAGCTTGCCTTTTTTTTTATTTGAAGCTCCACAATGTTAGCCTGTGTCTTTAAACTTATGATTAATTCAGTACGTAAAGTGATTCTCAAATGTTTGTCCCACATATGTACATGTAGCTCTGAGTGTAATGAATGAATTTCTGCCAACATGCTAAATTTGCAGTTAAAGACAAGTTATGAAAGTCATTAGATGAAAGATTTCTTGAAAATATATGTACATGTAGTTTATAGAGATCCACACTATAGCAAAACTATAGCAGCAAGAGGCTACCAGGTCTCACACATGTAGAACTAGGAATTGCGATTGGTGGTACTAAAACTTTCTACAGTAATTATTTTCTTTGCTGTAAGCCATTTATTTTGTTTATTATGAGTATTAATTGAAGTACGCATTTGCACAGTGTAAATGTATGTATTATTATTTTATGTGCACTTAGAAACTACTGTGAGTATTGAAGTGCCCTACAAATGCAATTATTATTTATTATTATGATTATCATACTGGTTCTAATAACTATAACTGAAAGTTTTACATGAACATATCAGCTGACACCAGGGTGTACACGTCACTCGTTACAGACATCGTTTGTGGCATGGGCCAAGGTGATCCCTTTGTGGCCGTGGTGGTTGCACTCCCTACTCCATGGCCGTATCCCTTCACATCACGGGGTGACTCGCATAGGACGTATGGCACCAACATCAGAAGCAACACACAGGAGAGTGTACGATACATCCTGGCCCAATCCTTGCAATTACCTGTCCAAGTGTAAAGAAAATAATGTTAGACAAACTTAGGTATATACCAGAACAAGTGTGCATATGTGACCTGTTACCACAAAATGCACAATAAGTTGGAAAAATAAGAAACTGTGTTTTTCATAGTCTTAAATTAGAGATGCTAAACTTTAAAATGATGTATAATTTGTCTAGGATGGACGAAGCAAAAACATTTAAAACCCCGCTCACAAGTTTGGCCTTTCACCAGAAACCAATATCAGGAAAGTGGAGAAAAAATGGCTGCAAAGAGAGTGCTCACTCATGTGAAACGGGGGGCCTTTGACAACTGTTTTGTAGAAAGCTCAGTAAAACTAGTCACTTTCCAAAACAGAACTCTGGATTGGAAATCCTTTTTGGCTCTCACAGTTACCGTCAATGAATAGTTCATAAAATAGCTTTGTGGTGATACTAAAATTATTACAGAGGAACTTGAAGATGTTGGTTAATGAGCAATTATATTTGGGATTACATTGTGTTTAATCTCGTGATGTGAAGTTCAAATTCAGCCAAATTTTCAAGCTCCCGCGAAAACATGTTCAAAGTTCAATTAAAGAAAAATCACTTCTGAATCACTTCTGGTACTGAAATTTGGACAGATGAAAGATGAGTGTATGTACTTTCAGAAAATATCAGAATCCCAGAATCAACTTGTGCAACCCGACTTGACTATTTACTCCATTTACACAAAAACTTCCATTGTGACTTTATTGATCGTTTTGTGGTGACAGTTCACATATTATAATGTACACAGGCCGGCAATGCATGCCCAGGCTCCAGTACGGTACACTGCAGTCTGGCATGTCTGGTCATCTCGTAGTTTGTATGGCGAACAAAGTTTGAGATAACCACTAGTAATTACTCAAAATTGAACAAGTCACTGGACGCACGTGACTCTCAGTCTCATCAGTTCTCTTTTGTTACTTCACTAGCATCATTGGGTGATTTCAAGTTCGGTATTGGTGTTGGTGTTAGTGTCGAGGAACCAAAATCTTCTGCTAAACCGAGCTCCAACACCGAGCTTGGTTTAAGCTTGGTTTAATACCGATTGCACTATCGATCACATAACACCGAGTGACGTCACACGCGATTCATGGCGTTGGCAG
>JZLH01S0622301.1:9308-16710 GCA_001188425.1 Eucidaris tribuloides | reverse complement strand
TGTATCGGTAAGTCAACTTTGCAGCAAATAAACATACAGTTCGAACTTGATTAACCAGCCATGTTGGGACCAGCAGCCATCCAGATAAGTGATATGGCCGGATAAGAAAGATAATGTACAAACACAGTATGGGGGGAGGTAATATGTGTCATAAGTTATATGCAACCCACACACCATGTGCAAATTGCAACAGACCATACACAAGCAATACTTTATTTATTGTCCCCTGATACCCAGCAGGTTTCTGTGTACACTTGTGATAAAGGTGCATCAATTACAGGCAATGACTGAGAAGTCCATTGTCCGTATTAATAGAAATATCCGGTTAAGTGATGGCCGTATAATCAAGGCTGAACTGTACTTTAAAATCTCATCAGGACATGTTATGTTGAAATGTAATAAATTAAGGCTTTTGTACAATTCATAAATTTTCCATTCTTCCTGTCTTGCAGCAAAACAGTGGTCCAAACAACCACTACAGCGAGCGATTGTAAAGCTGGTCTTCGCTACTACAGATTGCTCCCAAGTATGCTGCAGTGATGGTTTGATTTCCATTTTTAAGACTCTGTTTAGTGTGCAAATCAAAAAGCAGTGTTGGAGGACTCGAGGCCGGCCTTGGCCTCCAGGCCGCCTTTGCCAGTCCTCGGCCTCGGCCTCGGAGCATGTGGCCTCGGCGATTCGGGTCTAGGCCGGGTCGAGGCCGCAAGATCATATAGAATCTGTTGAATCCAAGAATAAACCTGATCTCATTTGTTTGGCATGCATTTTGAAGTACTTCCAACTAATATTCCATAAAGAATTATGGAAATACTGATATAACTTGAAGCTATTAGAAAATTCACCACTGATTACTTCAATCTACCCAGCCTGTAAGTTTCACACAGTTCATCAGGTTAGTTGATGTTTCTCTATGTCGCTGTTCTACTGCAACAAGACAGGCACTGTGAAAGTTGATGCCCATTCGTTAGATAAATGTTCTGATGACAATAATAGTTATAAACATCAAACATTGTTAACTTCAAAGTCAGCAGCTTTTGCTTTACTTTTTTTGATTTTTTTTTTTTTTGTTCAAATTGATGAATTTCAGTAATTGGTTGATTTGAATGAATGGTTGATTGTTAAATGATTGTGTGTAATTGATTGTAGGATTTCAAAGTACATGTAATTTTCAAAAGGTTGAAATTATGCCCTAAAATATTACATTATTTCATAAGTGGTGACTCGGACTCGGCCTTGGACAATAGTGACTCGGACTCGGACTCAGAAGGTGGTGACTCGGACTCGGTCTTGGCCTCGGAAGGTCATGACTCGACTACATAACTGTTAAAAAGCAGAGTCTTTAAAGGCAAGGTTCACCCTGAGGTCAAGTTGGAAATTAATAAAAGCAGAAAAATGACAGAAACATATTAAAGGTATTGGCTAACATTTCAGTTAAAAAAATCAGAGCCACATGATTCCCCATGCTACCAGTGTCTTTGAGGTCGTCTAAAAATGAAGCCCTGAAAAAATTGTATCTCAGAATGATTATTTAGTGCTTTAAAAAAGTGAAAATCGTAAGTTGACCAGATTCATTTGCCCATTTCCTCCCATAGACTTACTGTGTGTAAACCTAGGCTATTAAAACTCGCCCCGAGTTTTAATTGTTTATTCATGTATAACTTGCCATTGGCAGTGTAACTTTCCAAACTTTTGTATTCTAGGGTGTTTATTTGTCCATTTGAACACTACTATGTAGCTCAGGTATCAAAGTTTGACAATTTTTTAAATTGAAGCTCCACAATGTTAGCCTATCACTTTAATGAATGTTTGAAGAAAATCCATCAAAGAATAACAGAGTTATGGAATTTTAAAGTTTTAAATTTGTGATGTCACATGCGAGCAGCTCCCCATCATATGATATAAATTCCATAAAGTTCCGTTTTCTCAGAAATTTGAAAATGATTTTACCGGTGCATTCAACATGTTCAAGATGTATTATCAGAAACATTATTTCATACAGGCTTCTATGAAAAAAAAATGGTTCAATTATCATGAGCCTTTAAAAAAAGGTAATTTACGGAATTTATAGTCCATTATTAGAATATTACTTGGCATATAGGGCAGTGGGGAGCTGCTCGCATATGCATGTGACGTCACAAAAGCACCAAATGTGACTAAGACAAACAACTTGCATTGAATGAAGAAGCAGACTACTAATATAGCCACACCTACTACGTATGTGGTCCAGGATTAGACCGACGGGGTCTGTCCATTTTCTTCGGGGACTTCTCATTTAACGGTATTTTTGACATTTGTTAGGTCAGTCCCCTTTGTATGCGGGGACTGACCTAACAAAATGTCAAAAATACCGTTAAATGAGAAGTCCCCGAAGAAAACGGACAGACCCCGTCGGTCTAGTCCAGGATATGGACCATGAACAATGAATATAGCTATGGATATGAATATAGCTACTTGTGCTAAGCAATAACTTACTAAGTTTAGCTACAGTCAAAGTAACAAAATGTGTAAACAATTAGCTTCCCTGGGCCTCACTGCGCGAAGCGTGCGGGCTGTGTACATATCTGACAGCAAATTCGTCAGTTGCTATAACATGGGCATGGCGCGTGACGGTAAAAAAATTACGAGACGTCGGAAGAAACTTCTCGAGGCTCTCCGTTTAGGAAGCAGATGGCGGTAATCTACCACAATTTTGCGCCATGTAGGTAAAAGTACAATTTACAGTTTGATTATAGAAATATTCCAAGAATGAAAATGATCTCAGTTTCGAGAAAAAATTGATAAAGTGTGGCACTTACTCAAGTGATGTAATAAGCTAAGTACACAGCCTGCACGCTTACATGTACGCTTTAGTCGTCACGTCAGCTCACACACCGAGATTACACTCAATTTCAGTTTAAGCTGGAATGGAACTACTTTACCAACCGAAATTTGTGCAGAAATGTTCTGGGATACCTGTGTTTACGAATATTCAGTCAACACCGTCTGCAGCAGATGCTCGATAGTGAAAACTGCTAGTAAAAGTGTCAGTCTCCTGGCAGTTTAGCTTATCCGGGCCGATGCGGCGACGGTCGAGTTCAGTAATCAGGTCACATGATTCCACACAGCTAGAGTCACGTGATTTACGCCAACTCTTCGTCATGTCACGAAATCATGGAGCAATCTGCAATGGATAAAGCCACATGGGGGAAGTGTGGGGGGGGGAGGGGGTGGTCGGTCGGGGGCATCCCTCACCCCTCTTTTTTTTCTAAGTTATGAAAATAACGGGGATTTGGCGTGCAATTTGCCTTTATTCAAAAAAAAAAAATTAGCTGGCAAAAAAAAAAATGGTTTTGGTCGTCGTCGGCCCCACTGAAATATATAAGTTCAGTGGTCGGTCCCTTGCTCCCGCTTGTCGGATGAGGTTTGGCTTGAAATTTGGCAGGTAAACATTTTTGGGCGGGCAATATTATCCCCGACAGATTTTTTGCCCCTCCTAGGATTTTACCCTGGCCCCACCCCTGCTCTCAGCTGATAACACGGATTTGTATTCATTTAATACCAGTTCCTGGGTTTTTTTTTTTACCACGATTGTATGTAAAAAGCGAGCGAAATAACCAGATTCCTGGTGAATTGACCCAATTTTAATTATTTTACGCGGGAATTTCGATACGGAGTTTTAAACCCACCAAAATAGAACATAGCGGTCGTACCCTCCCTATTTTAAGTGAACTTGTCTTTTAACAATTTCAACAAATCAATTCCCTGTAAACATTTTGCAGTTAATGCTAATATTATGGATTCTTTGACTAAAAAAAATATGCACTTTCAGAGATAAAAAATAACAATTTTTGCCCATGGGAGATAGCGGACCCCCCTGCACCGGGGGGGGGGGCACCCCCAAAAATGTCATAACCATGCGTGTAGGCTACACGAAAACGCGGATTTAGGGTAGTTTTTAAAAGCAAAACGCGGATCCGCGTTTACCATATCAAAAAACCTAATTTAGGAGTATTTTGGGATGAATCCGCGCTTGGGGTATGCCTGAAAAAAATCCTTGCTGTGGGTAAAATCGTTCAAGTTTGGGTCGATCTGACAACTTGTTGAAATGCTAGCTTTGAGTTATATTTGAAAGTCAATGTATGGTTACAACATTTATAAGTACATTGTATGACCCCCCCCCCCCGGGCCCCCTGCCACATGCAGGCCGGAATTGCAGACTTTCCCATGTATCACTAATCAACAATCACGCAACGGCACTTTTTTTTTTGGGGGGGGGGGGGCACAAAACAATCACCATCAAGGACAATTACGTCCCCCCCCCCCCCCGACAATAATTCCCTGGGACAATTACCACCGGACATAAAAACTCCCTGGATAATCACCTCAGAACAATTACTATTGTTCTAAAGTGGTAATTGTCGATTGTTAATTGTTTGGGTAAAATTGTCCTAGCGGGGTAATTGTCGACGGGTGGGACACCCCCCTTCCAACACCACACACACACACACACACACACACACACACACACACACACACACACACACACACACACACACACACACACACACACACACACACACACACACACACACACACACACACACACACACACACACACACACACACACACACACACACACACACACACACACACACACACACACACACACACACACTTCATTTCTTGACAGAACTGCACATGCACATGAACATTGGGGCATCAAGAAATCGCATCTTTCTTTAGACAATTGGAATTTATACATCACATTGATTAGACAATTACAAACAAATCAAAGATCACAAGTCATATATACGACGGTGAAAAAGGTGTGTTTCGGTATTTCTATGAACGACCTGAAAATATCGTTAATAATCTCACGAAGTATACAAAATAATGATCGGGATATGATTTTGTATCAAAACTGCTGTGAGTAGGACTAACCTGAACAGATCATACTTTTCTAACCATGGGAAGATTGGTAGACTGTATGATATTTTAAAGATTATAAACACAACAAAAAAAGTAACTACCCCCCTTTTCAACATACCATAACTTTTTAACAAAACAAGTTTGTGCAAAATAATTTGGCAAGAGTGTTTCTACACTCATTGACTAAGTACATGTGTGAAAATGTGATTGGTCCGTTGGGTCATGCATGAATGAGCATGCATTAAAGGTGAAAATGCCACTTTTCAAAAGTCACATGAGTCATCTCTTATGCCAAAATTATGGTAAATAATTACATTTTTCCTTTATTTATAAAGTGTGCTCACTCAACCATGTCATGGTTACAACCTCTTATGTTCGTACAACATGTAAAGATACATTTTGCTGAAAAAATTCGGACTTAAATATTTTGCAGTAAACTTAATGGATTTTACAATTTAAAAATCGAGAAAGGGTGGACATTTTTAAATTACGCTCACCGAAGCGTAAAATATGCAAAAAGTGCCAAAGGACATATGAGAGGATCAAACGATAGATGATTAACATAAATAGCGATTAATCATTCACCAGAAACAGAATTTGTCAAAATCCTGCATCAACCCCCCCCCCATGACCCTTGTGACTTTTGAAAAGTGACTTTTTGCCTTTAATGTGTGCTCACTCATGCATGACTTGACGGATCAACCACATTTTCTCACAGAATTTAGTCAATTAGTGCAGGAACATTCTTGCCAAATTATTGTGCTCAACACCGTTCTTTTTTAAAGTTATAGTATTTTGAAAAAGGGGGTAGTTACTTTTTTGTTGTGTTTAGTTTAGGCTGGCATACAGTAGAAGTGACAAATGACGAGGCATATGATTATAATTGTATATAATTATCATTAGAAATTGCTGTTAAAATGATGTAACAATGCATGGTAATGCCACCACAACTTATTAATTATTTCCTGCTCTCTTAAATTTATCACCAACAGATTATGATAATTTCCAGAAAAGATGGGAAATAGGATAAACCTTTTCAAGTGATTGGCTCTCAATTGCCATTTCCTTTAGATATTGAACGAGTCACTTTCATTCATCAAATTAATATACTTTAATTGGCTATAAGAAAATTGTATAGTTGTATATTCCAAGACATTCACCTTTATACGATTATTGAGAAGTTACTGACGTTGTTTTTTCACATTACACATTATTATCTGACTCCAAAAACTATATTTAGAATCTAAAACTTACCGCGGTGACAACAATCACCTCAACTATGTAGCCAATACTATTATTTGACCTAAATTTAAATCCCACTGTTTTGTGAAAATCAAAGTGAAAGAACAGAGAGATCATGAAATGCTCTTTAAACGAAATTCAATCAGTAATATTATTCTTCGGAGGGTTGAGATTAAAACTTTGATAAAGTTGATTCCAACAAACTACCAGTACTGCATGTATTTTACTTCGAGCAGAAATGTTTTTCCATCGATTTCAAACATTTAGCGGAAGACACAAACTATAAGCATACATTATTTTCTCTATTCATATATATAAGGACAGAATCCCGGGCCGTTGCTACCGTTTAAACGAAATTGATCAGTAATATTATTTTTTGAGGGGGCTGGGTTTAAAACTTTGATAAAGTTGATTCCAACAAACTACCGGTACTACATGTATTTCACTTCGCGCAAAAATTGGTTGTCCGACTATTTTAAACCAGCTCACGGAAGGCATAAACTTAGAATAAGCACACTCTCTATTCATAAGGACAGAATCCCGGGCCGTTGACTGGTTGAGCTTGGATTCCCCGTCTGAAGGTTAAAGAAAAGAAAAAAAAATACAAGATAGGAATATCAAACTCGTGGCATGCCATGCACTTGCCTCTTCGATTAATTCCAAACACTCTCTCGATTACAAAGTACAGCGTGTCCCAGAAAAAATGTCCCTCTCATAGACTACAGAATAATTAACTAAAATCGAGTTTTATACTCATTTAAGTTTACATATTTTGAAAGCCCACTTAGTTTTGTAAGTCCTGTAAAAATTTCAAAGGTCTCGCTTCATTGGTTTTGAATACACGGGCTCTTTTGTAACAGCAGTGCTTTCCAGCCCATTCCAAGTTTGATAAAAAGAGAGGCACATCACAGACGTATTATACCTCATTCCATACTTCACTTTAATAATCTCAACGACTGTTCATTCAGTTTTCTTAAATGAAAACTGATCAAAGCTCTGTTCACTTGCGTAGTGTTTGCTTTGTTTGTCCTTTCATGTCCAATTTGTAAACTTTTATTGTTCTCCTACACGTCCTTCCACCTGATTTACATTCAGGTTGATACATTGATATAGCACTGCAAACTTGAATGGGCTGAAAAGCACCACTGTTTCAAAATAGACAGTGTGTTCAAAACCAATGAAGCAAGACTATTCAAAATTTTACAGAAGTTAGAAAATAAAATGGGCTTTCTAAATATAGATTGATACTTG
>JZLH01S0622298.1:0-12215 GCA_001188425.1 Eucidaris tribuloides | reverse complement strand
GCATCACCCGATGAGCGGTCATTCAGAAAGGTAAACTATATATTTTTACAATACATTTTTTTTTATTACATGTCCCAAACTGGTGGTAAGTTGCTTTGGTGATTGTGACGTCGCGGTTTACTTGTTTCGTTGTTTACTGTTATTATTTTGTTCAAGGTGTTACGGTACTCCTAGTGGTGGAATTGAATTGGCTTACATTCAAACTATTTAATTGTAATATCTTCATTATTCATTTCATTGAGTCTTGCAAACGTTTATTAATTTCCCGCCAAATTTGAAAACACTAACCGTATAAGGAATTAGCCGAAATTGTTAATTATTCTATGTTAATAATCCAATTTTTTTATTGCTTTGAAATGGAAATTAGCAAATAGAATCCTCGAAATTTATTTGCCCAGATTGAAACGGTGTGCGGCAGCCATAGCAGCCGCCAGATCGACGGTGTGCTCTGCGTGTAATCCGCTCAAATCGATCGATGACGCCAAACAGTAGCAGGCAACTCCACATCTTTTAACGTCTTTTGGTTGACGCGCCGGGGTTTGAATTGGGCTCGGGAACCCCCGAACCTTCCCGGTTGTGGGTGGACGCTCTACCAACTATTTATCACCTTTTTGTCTAACTGCTAAGTTATTGTGGACTGTGCCATACAATAAGGTCCATGGTTAGTACTAATTTTTTTTTTTCGTTGCCTTACTGTGAAAAATTGTAGATTGTATTTACAATCATTTTGACGTCATTTTACACTGTGATCTTATATAAAAGTGGGCTAATGATTTACGACTATGATTCTTAGTTCCTTATCTGCTTAATTATGGACTCGAAGTTTCCTTCCGCGTTTGGAACAGTAGAAACGGATACTATAATTGTTAGTATGAAAGCAAGTACTAATTCAATTTTGGGTGCGTGTGTGTTCGTAGTATTATTTCATATCATCGCAACTTGACGCTCATTATCAGTTAGATTGTTCAGTATGGTTTCACTTAATATGAATCATGAATTTGCCACAAGCTATTTTACTAGCGAATATAATTATGATCTATATAGTCGTTTTGTCTCCATATTTTTCTTTGTCTGTGTGAACCGTTTGGTGACAGGCTTACATGCATATATTGCGTGTGTGTCTTTTGTGGTGTAATGATAAGCTTGAATTTGTGCGGGTAATTTTAATGTAGTTGCCTACATGTAGTTACATGTTATATATTAATACGTTCGGGCTCTGCTCAGCTGATATATTGTGGACGTCTGGCACTGTATTAATCATGTTTTGCCTTGTGTTGTTATACACGTGAATAGTCAAATCACATAAAGGAAAAGCAGTTAATCTGTTAATTTGAACTGCACGGGTTGCAACAACTACATGGGGCATATACACTTGTGAATCTGAGGGCGAGTTGTCTACGTCTTCGAACACTTTTGGGGAAAGAATATATCAAAAAAATGCTTCTTAAAATAAAAACAAGATATTTGAAACTATGCAGATTATCTTTCATGACAAAAACAGAAAGAAAGCAAAAATTAACTCGTGTATATTAGGCCGGAAAAGAGAACTGATTTCGCTTCACAACCAGTTAGCGATATTCTAATACTTTTATTTGTATAGACAATTGCGGCTTTTTTCAACGTTTACCGGTATTTGTTTATAAGTTCAGACCTTTTAGCAGTTTCTTCATAGTATTATACTTTACAGTCTCACGTGCAATGATATTACATGCAATCATCTGGCCTTCAATGATAGTTCATTGTGTATTTTTGATAAAGCACTTTGTAACTGCATGTGAAATATGAACAAATTTCAGATTAATTACAAAATAATCACACACAAGTTAGGCGTATGTAATACCAGCCATTTATTTTGAATTTTACAATTAAACTTCATCGAATGCAGCTTCCTGCTCCATTTTCCGGATTTTTCATTCAGGGCGATCCGTCAGGCGCCGCAGATCCGGGATTTTTTCATTGCATATGTTTTTATTGCGCAAAGCAACAGATCATGTTACTGTCATTTGACTCTTTAGGCCTGCGTTGTTACATTAAGTAATCAACTCAATGATGTTTTTTGATGACATGAAGAGGTCAGTTTTTTTCAGTACCAAACCCGTTCTTTTTTTTGTTGCTTTGCTGTGCACTGTTGAACCAAATTTTTTAAAAAGAAAAAATTTGGATTGGCCGCTAAAACTCAGGAAAACTTTCCGTGGCACGAATTTTTTCCGTGGTAAACCCATACAATATTACTATGAATTGTGGTGATTCAATCACTCTATTACGTGCAATTCTACGTCAAAATTTAACTCAGTTTTGCAGTTGCAGTCCTGCAAGACATTCTAATATGGGCTTGATCAGGAACTTAAAAAATGCAAGTTATATAAACATTCAGACAAAAAGAAAAAAGCGGTTAAGGAATAGGCTACGGGAGGACGCCCATCCGAACAAACCCGTTCTTTATCTCTTTAGAATCCCAACAGAATCAATCATAGAATTTTCTTTAGATATTCTAAGACAATTCTTAGAATTATCTTAGAAACCCAACAGATTCGGCGTGAATAATTGTCATCGATTGATATGCGCCCGTTAAAACCAACAACAACAACAACAACAAACAACAACAACAACAACAATAAAATCAATGTTCCGCCAAAGAGCGTGTCCTTTTCGAAGAAGGTGTAGTTCATTCCAAAAATTTCGCTTATATTGTTCATAAGGTTTGCAAATATTGATAACAGTATCAGTGGCTGTGTAAGTTGTATTCGAACCGTTTGGGGGAATATAGTTTACCTAACTTTGTTTAATGTGTAGGTCCTTCTGCTGTTCTTAATTTACTAAGCCGGGACATTGCGCAATTTCTTGCCCTGATTTTTACTTTTATTTTATATGCTGACTGATACCACTATTCTTGCCCCTCAAATTAGTAATATTACATAACTTATATGAAAGATTTGTCAATAGCAATCTTCCAACATAGCAAATTTGGTTGAGTGCATATAAATTATCCACTAAATGTAAGAAAAAAAAAACAATTTATATCTTTATTTTAAAAGACCAAGGAAAAATGTGCAATTTACTAATGACATACAGATTTTAAAGGGAAAATTGATAACTCGTTGCTAAACACATTCAGTTTTTAGTATCATCCTGGTGAAACAGTTTGTCTGGCGTTATAACAGTTTGAAATTCGAATTACCTCATTTTGTTTTTGTTTTCTTTATATAAACGCTTTCATCTTGCCATATTTATCATATTGTAATAGTATTTGGCCAAAACAACTTTACTTCAAGACTCGATAAACTGTCTTTATTACAAAAGAAAGCAATTCGTAATGTCACAAAATCTATTATTATAGCACACACCTTTTCAACTAAACCACAACAAAAAAAGTAAACTAAACCCCTTTTTCAAAATACTATAACTTTAAAAAAGAACGGTGTGAGCACAATAATTGGCCAAGCATGTTTCTGCACTAATTGATAAAATTCTGTTGAGAAAATTTGTGATTGGTCCGTCAATTCATGGCATGATGTGAGCACATATTAAAGGCAAAAGTCACTTTTCAAAGTACAAGGTCATTTAGGGGGTTTTTGACTGCAGGATTTTGACAAATTTCTGTTTCTGGTGAATGAATTAATCGCTATTTAAGTTAATCATCTATGTCGTTGTTGATCCTCTCAATACCCCCTTTGGACACTTTAGCCATATTATTTACGCCTTCGGTGAGCGCACCAAGTTTTTAAAAATGTCCACCTTCTCTCGAGTTTTTTAATTTGTAAAATCCATTAAATTTACTGCCCAAAAATTTAAATCGAATTTTTTTCAGCAAAAATGTATCTTTTACCGTTGTTGTACGACATAAGAGGTTGTAACCAGGACATCGCGTTGAGTTGAGCACACTTTTATAAATAAAGGGAAAATGTCAATTATTTACCATTATTTTGAGCATAAGAGTGACTCATGTGACTTTTGACAGTGGCATTTTCACCTTTAATGCATGCTCATTCATGCATGACCAACGGACCAATCAATTTTCACACAGGAAGTTAGTCAATGAGTGTAGGAACACTCTTGCCAAATTATTTTGCCCACAAACTTGTTTTGTTAAAAAGTTATGCGTTGTTGAAAAAGGGGAGGTAGTTACTTTTTGTTGTTGCTGTTATTTAAGCGATTAAACACATTGAAATGGGCCCAAGTATTAATAAAGTACAAATTACATCTCTAATTGCAACGTTTTTCATACAAAACACTTCTGTCGCCCTATATTATTGTCACAATTAAACTCTAAGTAACACTTACTAAAACACAAGAAGTTCCTAATAAGATTCACCGGTCGGAAATTTCGCAATACAGATCCAAAAAACTCTCCGTTCCACAGAGTCCGCTCTTTGGAATGCCAATAAATTCCCCACAATATTAATACGCAAAATAATAATTCATTTAAATAACAGGTAATAATATGTAAAAAATATCTTCTATTATTTTACCTAAAACCACGTAATCAACCAGTTAGTTTCTCTTTTGTCGTATAATGTATAAAATCTTTGTTAAAGCTTTATTTGTTTGTTGTATTGTCTTGTACTCTCAATATATTTCGATAATAAGTTTTGATAATTCTTAAATTGTTTCTTCTTCTCGAAATAATTAGGAATACAAAATTGTTTCTTCACTTTTGAATTTATGTAAAGTTTACGTTTTTACGGTGTGCCACACGGCCTACAAAAGGCCTTATGTGGCTCCTTTTTCTGTGCAAACATTTCCCAACATGAATCAATCCGTATATAATATCGTTTTTTTCGTCTGTGTTAATATTCGTTATGTATTATTTGTTGACTGTTGTTGTTTTTTATCTTGTAAATATTGTAAACTTATGTTTTTTATGATTTTGAAATGGAAATGAATAAATTGAAATTGAAATTAAAACAATTTGAGGGTAGTTTGTCAAGTGATATTCAATATGGATGGTAGCCCCCCCCCCCCAACTCGGCTTTGCTGTCGAAAAATTTTATTGTTCAAGGAACATAAATACGGTGTCCATGAACCTGTTCAAATTAATGTTTGAAGAGATGAGGGGTTCTAAAACTAAACTCATACTTATATAAATTATATATATTTCGCATGGTCCAACGTAATCTTTATAGGCGTCAGTGTTATCAAAACCTTACATGTCGAATGCTCAGTATATCCGCGCAGCTATTTATCCTTTATATGTGGGTGGGACGTGTGTTACGTCTACATCGGCGAAGTTTATAGGCGATCGGAATAAGGCATTTAGGCGAAAGTTTCAGGTCTTACACGGATGCAAGGGTCGGATGTTTGGGTTCCGGATCCTTGGTTTTAGGTGGTCATGAATTAAGAATGGAAACTGCGTTGTAGCATAGTAGTATTAATTTATTTATCTATTTATTCTATTTTACTTTTAATTTACCTATTTATTTATATATTTTCACATAAGAATGGAAACTGCGTTGTAGCATAGAAGATTATTTATCCTATCTATTTTATTTTATTTACTTATTATTTACCTATTTATTTATATATTTTTTTACTTTATTTCATTTATTTATTTATTTACTTATCTAATTTACTTATTAATTAATTTATTTTATTTACTTATTAATATTATTATTTATTTTATTTACTTATTCATTCATTTATTTATTTACTTACTTATCAATTTACTTATTTATTTACTCATTTATTTATTTATGTATGTATTTATTTATTTATTTATTTATTCATATACGGTTGTATTTATTCAGTGTTTTCTTTTTTTCTCAGTTTCATCGAATTTTGTCAATCTCTCTCCTTTCCAAAATCCTTGGTTTCCATCTTAAGGTTTACATGGTAACGAAATAAATTCGAGTGGGGTGTCAGAAAGTGCGTTTCTGCCACTATATTAGCGTTATTTAGCGTTATAGAATTGATACGTGGTGCCTCCTGTGGAATGGTGCAACCTCACTATTCTTTTGCTTATTTCCACTGTCGTTGAATTGATCAACTGTCAACTACAGTATGTGAATTTCTCTAATCTATTCGAAAGACGTGAATCAACATTATTGATGGATTCATAGGGGCGAAACGCCCAGCCCTCTGTACTGTCTCAGTAAAAACTTCCAGGAATTAATATTTACGTATATAAAAAAAATTACGGTTAACATCTACCCCCTTTTTTCAGAGTTCCTGGATTCTCCAAAGCACCGTGTAATGAGATGTGACGTCAATATTACACATCTTCCACTTGATTAGAAGTAATCATTATGTCGTGCCATGAAAAATGCATACGAACTCACGTGTTAAAATTCCTATAAGAACTTTGGAGAACATGATTACGTTTTATGAATAATTTATAATTATTGCGCTGGTAGAATAATTAAATGATTGGCATATGATTGGTAAATGACATGATTGGGTGGTAGTCCTCAACGTGGGATGAAATTATTTTAGAATTAAGTAAACTGTGCAAGGATTCTACTGTGAAAATCTGGTAGTCAAAAGTTGACTCATTCTAAAATAACTTCCATCAGTTTGCTTTGTGACCGACAAATCTGTTGTCTAGCAATCTATGGATTATATTTCTATCGGGCTCGAGCGAAACAAAATGCTAGTATTCACGCTCGATTCGGTTTAAGTAAATAAATTCAAGATATATCCGTCCAGATCGGAGATACACTCCAGCTGGTGTATCCATTGATATATCTTTCAACCAGTTTGGTTCGAGAAACATATTTTTTTTATTTCTCCCAATCATGTCACTGCCCTGTTTCACTTTACAAACGAGCACATTTTAGTCGCGATGTTTTGGTGTCAGTTCTTTTGTTGAACATCGCATTGCAAGGTAAACATAATACATGTAGCCTACTATACACGCATGACATTTAAGTGAGACATTCATAAATCAAGGATGATTAGTTTTTCTGTTAACACAACATTAATGTAACCACATTTACGGGTATTTCTTCTTATTAACTGATTCAAATTCTTTGAAAGTCCCACAAGATGTCTCAATGTCGTGACATTATATGTTGCTTTAATTGAAAACAATGTCAAAATAATCATGATTAATTTCCCCCTTTCGCGCAAAACCCCTTCCACAATTTTCAATGAAAAAGCTCCAAAAGATTCCCACCCTTTCGCCCACAAGGAAGTGTCATGAATTATGGCGGTAAACCACAACACAAAACCAGAGACTCCGGTCTCAAGTGCCCTCTTGTAGTTGAAATAAAAGGAGAAAGGTTTCCATGACTGCGATATCAGGCCGATATCCTACCCGCCAAAATGAATATCAGTATATCATAAATACCGCAATTGGCGTATTAGTTTCAAACGTGGAAAACACACGATAGCTGAAGACACGTTCTGCTGGTATGCGTTTCGTGTGAGCGCGTTTCCATCGAACCCAGAAAGTCCAGTTGGTATTTTGTGACACTAGATCCTCTTACCGCCAATGTGGCCTTCGAATCAACGGATGAAATTTGAGAAGGCAAATATCTCCGTAGGATATAGATCATATGAGGTATATATATATTCCTGCTTGTTTTCCTGTCTCTGCAGATCGTCCAAGATAGGGACCGAAGACACTAACGTCTATGAAATAGTGGAAACAGGACTCGAAAAGAACGGTAAGAAAGCTATTTGATATCGTTATTGTAGTAGGCCTATATCTTGTTTTGTTGTATTCGATTCGATGGAATTTTCAAGTGGTATATAGGGCCTAGTATACACGTAGAAAGCATCTGTAATAACGGAAACTGTGTTAGATATGTATTAGATATTTTATACACACGACTACACACACACACACACACACACACACACACACACACACACACACACACACACACACACACACACACACACACACACACACACACACACACACACACACACACACACACACACACACACACACACACACACACACACACACACACACACACACACACACACACACACACACACACACACACACACACACACACACACACACACATACACATACCCCCACCACACTTAGGCACACAGACAGACAGACAAACAGACAGACAGACACACACACAGACACACGTATACACGCAAATATACATACTTAGGTACACACACAGACACGCGCACGCACAGACACACATACACACCACGGGACACACGTTTAAATCCACTCACATGCACACACATACACGAGCACACACACACGTAGACACACACACACACACACACACACACACACACACACACACACACACACACACACACACACACACACACACACACACACACACACACACACACATAATTACACACACGCAGACACACATTCACATACCGCAGCACGCACATTTACACTCGTAAATGCACAAGCACACTAAACAAACACAAAAGTGTATGTGCGTGTGTTTATATACCGTACATTCTGATATAGAGTAGTATATATTTCAAATGGATTTTGTCTTTATGTTTTCTCAACATTTATTTGTGTGGATCAATTATTTTTACAAGAATCAGCGTATTTTGAGTTATTAATTAATCAATAAATTTATTTATTTACTTTCCCTTTATTTATGTATATATTTATTAATCATTCATTCCTTCGTTTGTTGGTTATCTCAACTCACGATAAATCAACACACTGAAAAAAAACTCCTAAAAAGTGAATGATCGCTGCACGTAGTTTGTCATGTCAACATTGTGTTGCATGTCAGACACATAGCTAACTCAAACGTGGTTTGATCATGGAGTTGTAAATTTTTAACTTTATAACTTCATGGTTTTATAAGAAATCTTGAGCCAACGGATCTTTCGATGATTGGGGGGGGGGGTAGCTAAACTGCGTCTTGCTGGTGCGAAGTGGGTGTATTCCAATAAAAAATGCCACACCTCAAAGTCAAAATTAAAAGGCAAACGATCAAACTTGCGTTCTAGTAATAAAATATACCTGAAAAAATGTTGCACCTTGGAACTAAGACAGTGTTCAATCTCATCATATTACAAACTATTAAAATCACTGTTAAGAAATACTATAAGACAGACTGATCGACTCTTAAAAGGGTCTGTGCGGGGTCGTATATATACGGATAAAAAGGGTAGGTCTTGGCGAGCTATACACGTTAAGACTCTGCAACTCAGCGTTGCATATCTCGCTAAAATCAAATATTCAAAAAAAAAAAAAAATAAGCGCCAAAAAATATCATATGATATGATATGATATGATATTGATATAATATGCATATGATATGATATGCATATGACATGATATCAAATTTATATTATATTATATATATTTCAAAGACTCAAAAAAAATGCTTTAAATTGGTTAATTAAACTTAATGCAGTTGTGAAAAACTTAGGGGAGAAATATTGGTTTTTTATTTACTGTAAAAGATAGCTAAATATAGATCGGAGTCTCTGTTCGAAGTGAAAAGAATAACTTAAAAAGTTACACACTTTCAGAAAACGGCTACAAATAGTGAACAAAAAAATCGTCATTTTTTTTGCTATTTTTCGAAAAAAGTGAAAAACCGTGTAATGTTAAGCTATTTAAAAAGAAGAGCCTGAAAAATACATCATTGAGAGAAAAATGTGGACAAATGACAAAGAAATAGCCCCAATATATATAATATTCGTCATTCAAAACAAGCAGGGTTGGTTTGGTTTCTGACACCAATGTCGCGGCATGTTAGAAGTCGGGTAATGACCGCGCCATGAAGCTCTCCAGTACGATTTGACTTCAACATCAATCTGCTCTGCCATTAGCTACCAAACGGAAATTTGATGATAGAGAGGCTAGGCAGTTCACACCCGATAGGTAGCGGCAGACACAGGATTCTCCAAAAGGGGTGGGGATCCGTATGTGCGACACCTTTATTGTATGTTTTACGCAAACAAAAAGGGGCGTCGGCCGATCCCCCCTCCCCGGAGATCCGCCCACTAGATGGACAGTCTAGAGCTACGGTCCGTCCGGCCTATATTCTGCCTACGTATATTGCCGAACATTTATCTGCGTATAGGCCTATATACAAAACACTAGCAAAGTAGAGTCAATGATATACGCAAAGGTTAAACAAATTTCTAGTGATAACACAAGGCCATGCAATTAGCAAAATTAGAAGACAAAAATTGCAGAGACCATGCATCCCCATACTTTGGCACTGTGGTTCATGTTGTAGTGTGTCAACAATTTTACGTTTAACGATCGTGGGTGAGTTACACTAAAACACAAATTGAAACATTTAGGGAAACATTTTTGAAATCCACATCTCGATTTCAGTAAGTGCGATTCAAGCAATCTCGCTTTCTGCTCCTTCTGGTGTTGATAGACACCATATGCAAAGTGCGTTAGTGGTAGATAAAGTAAAGATATATATAAACAAACAAAAAAAAGTAACTACCCCTTTTCAAACTACCATAACTTTTAACGGCAATAAACTTTGTCAGGAATAATTTGACAGGAGTATTTCTTACACTCAATTAACTAACTTAGGTATGAAAATGTGAGCTGATCCGTCAAGCCATGCATGAGTGAGAGCTTGCATTAAAGGCCAAAACATGTCACTTTTCAAAAAGTCACAAGGCGTCATTTTGGGGGAATTTTGTGTTTGACAAATTTTGTTCTGTCGTGATAATGTTAAATCATCTATCGTTTGACCCCCTTACACTCCCCTGGCACTATTCGCATATTTTACGGGCTTCATGAGTCAATTTAATAAATGCCCATAATTTCTCAATTTTGAAATTGTAAAATCCATTAAGTTTATTTAAAAAAATTGAAATCCGGTATTTTTCAGCAAAATGTATCTTTACAAGTTGTACGAACAGAAGAGGTTTTAACCTGTCATGGTTGAGTGAGCACACTTTATGAACAAAGCAAAAAATGCCATTATTTACCATTATTTTGGCATAAGAGACGACTGTTGTGACTTTTGAAAAGTTACATTTTTACCTTTAATGTATGCTCACTCATGCATGGCTCGACGGATTAATCACATTTTCACACAGATGTTAGTCAATAGATGTAGGTATACTTCTGCCAAATTATTTTGCTAAAATTAATTTCGTTATAAAGTTATGGTTGTTTGAAAAGGGGGGCAGTTACTTTTTTGTTGTGTGTAAATCGTTTAACAGATAATTCTGTCTAAGACTAAGTCGGGGGGGGGGGGTGGGTGGGCACTCATGCGTGTACATTGACTTTCAAAAATAACCCAAAGCTAGGATTTCAACAAGTTGGATAATAACGAAAGCACCCAAAGCAAGGATTTGTTTTCAGGAATACCCCAAACAAGGATTTCACGAACAAAAGCACCCAAAGCAAGGATTTTCTTCAGGTATACCCTAAACGAGGATTTTACACCAACTAAAACAGCCCCAAAAGCGGATTCATTCCCCAAATAGGCCTACCCCCAATTCCCCAACATTAGGCATTTTGATATGCCAAACGTGGATCCGCGTTTTGCTTTTAAATCTATCCCAAATCCGTGTTTTGTGTACACGCATGGTTAGAATGTGACGAATCATGAAAAGTGAACATTTACATTATAGGTAAACGACCCGGATGAAGAATTGACTGGCCATATGGTTTATGTCATATCAATCAATCAATCATTAAATGACCTTGATTGGAATTGCATGTAACATTTACGTTTGCAAATATTTCGTACTGAATTACAATTCTAGCTAGTTACCGTTTTCAATAATTTGAAACTATCAGGGAACACAACATGGCTTATCGAGCGATGCTTCCCGTTTAAAGTCCGGGCTAAGATAGCCCTACATGTTATCAGTGTTTCTGATACGGTGTAAAACCAGAAAATCTGGAAAAATTGCAATTGAAAAAAAGGGATCGCTTAGTGCTGTATAAAAGTGGCAATATATTGGTGACGGTTTCTTTTTTATTTCCCCAAATAGTACATATAAGTGTTAGAAAATCGTTCAGTTTATTATCATGGTGATATTCAAAGATATTTTGATAGTGGAGAGGCTCCAACCCTTTTGGAGACGTTTTCAAATTCCAAGTTTTCCCGCTTTGCACATTGTGATCTCCTGTTAAGTAGCGTTTACTCCCGTTAATTTGAGGCGCCATATAACATTACACTTTAAATGATGTCGAAACGCAATTGAACACCAAGGACTTCGTCAGATGTTATGGGGATGGAACCATTTACTCAAAACGTGTAACATTTGAAATTGATGTGCGTAATTACTATTCAAATCACGAATTAACGTCACCATTAATCGCTCTC
>JZLH01S0622279.1:18912-33200 GCA_001188425.1 Eucidaris tribuloides | reverse complement strand
CATTTTAATTGTGTGTTGATGGGTGTTAATGTATGTGTATGTGTGTGTGTGTGTGTCGGGGGGGGGGTTAAGTATATGCGTAAATGTATTTCCACATTTTAATTGTATTTTTTTTCCATTTCATTCCTTTAGTATTGATCATACCCCACTGCAGTATAAGATTTGATCAATACATATCAACAAATACATGTACCTATACCATCTGGTTTATAACATCTCTCCAACTAATGTCTACAGTGACTGCATACAGAAATCCCACCATAAAAGCAACAAGTGTTGCCATGTCAAATCTTAAATCAGCTAATATTTGATCCCATTAGATCGTCCATCCCCGCATATTTACACGCTTATCTCGTCGTGTGTTCAGCTGCCCCAAATATATGTACATATGGCTCGGTCCGTCTGTCCGAGAGTGCTGTCCACTCTGCAATACAAATAAAACCTACCGCCTGTTGACCTACTAACTTCAATGCACAGTCGTATTATTGACACATTTTCCAGAAAACATACATATGTGTGACCTATCGCCACAGAATGAACAGTAAGTGGCAATGGTAGTTTCTACATAAATGTGGGAAATATTAGCAATGGGTTGGAAATGTTGATTTTAGGATTCTGATATTTCTAGATAGAAATACTGTACATTCAGCTATCATGTATTATTATTATTATTATTTTATTCATCAAATCATACATTAAAAAAAACCATACAAATTGACAGGAACTAAAAAAGTGAATCAAAACACTGTTGCCCACAGGCATTTAGCTCCTAAAATGTAGTTCAAATCTGAGGGCTAGAGGTAATGCTGAGGTATGAATTTTCTTGAATACTTGACCATTTTTCTGTGGTAGTTAAAATATTCTGCTGAGTTTGATCTTCATATTACAAGAATAACCTTAACACAACCTAAATTTATATCTAACTGATTACTGTGTGAGATTGCATTAATTAACCCATTGGAGACGATTTGATTTCACACATTTTCCATAGACCCCAACACAAGTTAACTCGTACATGTAGTTAGTCTCCAACGGGTTAAAACATGGATTTTTTTTGCAAGTACTCAATCTCAGTTGTGGCGTTTCATTGTTAGCTGCATTACTTGTAGTTAAGGGAATATGCAAGAATAGCACAAGTTTGCGTTTACAATGCATTAATCTCTTTGTGATAATAAACCCCTTGGAGACTATGGGCTTGTACCGAACCTTAATACTGTACATGACACACTTAGAGACGACGTCACGACGAGCTTCCATTGAAGCCTGGAGAGTGATAATCTTTTCAGTTAAATTACTGTATATTGCCTACAAATACCTCTGAACCACAAAGTACACATGTTTTAACAGTATAGATTGTAAAGAAATAAATATGATGTGAAGACCTTTTCTCAAGAAAATCTTCAATTCATAAGTTTATTATTCTTTTCATGGTCAACTAAGGTAAAATTGTCATAGTGCTATCTTGATGATAAGTGCATATCACTACATATAATCATAATAATATATGTATAGCATATTGTGCTCTTTGTAGGAAAAGAACACTAAAAGAAGACAGTTTGACCATCAACAGTTTACACAATCATATCATTCAGTTATTCAACAAGAAATAGAATGTTTAAAGGGCAGTTTAAAACTGATTAACAGTTTTAATGTTTTTATCCTATTAGGGATGTTATTCTACAATTCAGGAGGCAATGATTGAAATGATCTTCCACCATAAAACTGTGTATTTATCCAAGGGTAGATAAGTAAAAACTTAGACTGAGATCTAAGGTACTGGGACAATATTGGACCAACAATTTCTATCTAAGGGGCAAGATCATTTATACAAAGGAACACAAGAGATAAAATCTTGAATTTGGTATATAATTGGAATCCAGTGTAATTAACATAGAATCAGAAATCTGGTCATGTCTTACAGCAGCGAGCTCAAGAGGGTTAAAACACTTTTGTCCCAAGCCCGTGAAATGTGTTTTCATCTCTGCATGTGTGAAGGCCACAACCTTTTAAAAGAGTCACACACCATGCAGTCGGTTGATTTAGTATAGCCACCGAAATGGGTCGTCTGAGATATCAAAATGACAGATCCATTCCTACTGCGATAATGACTCGTCCTCACAGCCGGTGGACTGTTGAACTTCAGATGCTCCTGACGGGCTCAGAATGATCATGTGATGAAGATATGAAGCATGGTGGTGGATGAGCCCCAGTTATTAAAGTTGATCATCCATTCTGTGAAAAAGTAAATGTCACCTAGCTTTGCCTAATAATGCATTGGACCATATGAGTAATCTTTGTGAAGAGCTTAATTACTGTACATTGGATTGGGAGGGGGGGGGGAGTATTTGGGATGGGTTGGATATAATGTATGTAGTGGGGCTTGGGTGTATCCTTCTGATACAGGTTTGCAAGGTTAGCCCTGTGGTAGTATTTTCCTGTATGATGATTTCAAAAGTAAATGTTGCCAAAGGAACCTTGTATGAGTTATCTCAATGGTGTAATGTTCAGAAAACAAGGTGTATAATGATTGGACATGCTATAAAAGTGAGTTATGATTGCTTTAAAAAACCCAACCATTTTAAAACATTTTTTCTATATTATTTTAGATTTGTTTTAAGAAAAGACTTGTCAGTAAAAAAAAAAAAAGGAGAATAAAAAAGAGTGAAATAGAAAAGGACGAGCCCAACCGTGTGCTTTGTTAGAAAGTACAAAAATGGGTCATAAAACACTCAAAAAAGAGAGTATGAATTTGTCTATACCATTTGAATCCTGATAGAAGGTCCCCTAATCAAATGAAGGCAAAGTGGACCCCTTCCCTCCAACCATGAGAATGAAAAAAGAAATCAGTACCAGTGCATTTCTGCTGGCTAGTTTTTGTCTTCTTCTGTAGAATTTCTCAAGCAAACTGGATTATTTTCACCTTTACAAGTTGCTGCCTGCTGTTTAGAGATCACTGGAGCATACATAATTGGTGACAATATGTATCTAGAATCCTATTGAGTGCTGGAAATAATCCCGTTGACTTGAGAAAATCCACAGGAGTGGACGAAAGCTATAGCCAGCAGAAACTGAAATTTCTGATTGCACAGTATGATTCATCCCAATTGATAAAAGTATTCTGATACCTATACAGTCAATGAACTGTTTTAGTAACTGGTTAATAACTTTTGATGAAGGACCTGTCAGCTGCACTGTACCCACTTTCATTAACTGCTGGTGTTTCTGCAGTGAAAACCCAATTACGCTTAACCACTGTGTTTGTTCATGTACAGAACATTAATCAACGGTGACGTTCACCAGCCATTGATCCAAACAAGATGTGAACTCAGTGATGTATGGGGCCATGTGGGGGTAGGGGTAGGATGGGGGAGGGATGGGGTGGGCTGGATAGGGGATGGAGGGGGCAGGATGGGGGGGGGCAGGATTTTGGCTTGGATTGGGAATTTGCTCCACCTCTCCTTGCTTCCATTGTTCAACTCTCTGTAACCAACATTAACTTAATTGCTATAAAGGCAAATGCGTATTTGACATGTATATTGCAATTGTATTGTCACTACACATCCGTTGACTTGCCATTGTACTGTCATCATGCTTTTGCTACAGTGCTACTATATTGTACAATCTCTTGACCCATTACAGATAGTTTGATTTTGCTTAAGCACACATTTCCCATAGACCTTGCAACGAAATATCTCGTGTCTAGTCTTCAGCAGGTAATAAACCTGGTACTGGGGGACTGGGGAATGGCACAATGGGGATAAGCACACTGAGCACACTGGCACTGTGCTTATATTTTTTCCCCCAAAATTTCCAACGTACCCTTATAAAAACAAGGAAACAATTTCCAACTGTTTGCACAACCTAGCAAACTGAGGAGGACCACTCCCAATATACTTGGTGTCCTCAATTATTTTGTAGAGTGTAGACTAAAACCTTCATTCCTCCGCGATATGGAAAACGGAGAAAAATCGTGGAAATTGGATGTGTAATGCGGAAAATGGGAAATCGTGAAAATGCTGAAGTAATAACCTTAAAATTGGAAGTGAATTAAAAAATAAACCAATATTAAAGCGACTAAAATCTTTCTTTAACTAAATAATACCATTACCAAGCATCAGAGTAACTTTAATGACCCTAGCAAAGCCCTCTGCAGGCCCCTCTGCCGGCCATCTTCCTCACTACCATGACTATGGTTACTCCATTTAACTGAGGCTGATCAGCCTACAATCATTAAAAAGTAGTGTTGGCACATCAAATAGCTGAATTTTGTGTTGTAATCTTGCAAGTTTGGTGTTTATATACGTGAATTTGAGTAACGCTGGAAATCGAGGAACAAAACGGAATTCTGATTTTGTAAAACAGAAAAATGGAGGTCTTAGTGTAGACTTTTGTCCTCATTGGGAGGCACTTACACACGTACATATACACACACACGCACATACAAATACACGCACAGACAAACATACAAACACTTCATTGTCACACTCACACAAAATATACAACTTTTTATGTGAACACAAATCAGTCACAGCCACACACAAACACAAAAACAATTCTAAAAGGACACATAAAAATACACACCCACACAAACATACAAAAACAGATACACAACACACGCAAAAACCACACAAGACCCACACACCCACTTACAGCTTGTGGTTGTGCGATGCATCAGAATACAGACATAATCTGGCATAATAAAAGTGCAACAGACACAAAAAACAATCCGATACATTTCGACATGTCACGGAGATATTTTTCTTCACGCACATGACAGTATTATGACCCAGGGGACGTGCGAATGCATCGTTTGATGGTGTGTGACGTAATACGATCTCGCTTTGGTTTCCTACGCATACTCGGAGCATAACGGAAATTAAATTTGTTTGTGACCAATAAGCAAAGCTCAAATTCTCACTTCATGATGAAGTTCCGATTTCTAAAAATATAGAGATACATGTGTATTTGTAAGTTTGAATTGGTATCTTGATTTAGTGTGTCGATATGGACGGAATTGTAACATGAGATGTGCTGCGGACTGTAATTTTGGTAAACAGAGAAAAGTAACTCTTGGTTTCTAGGATTATGTGGCATCAGAAAGTGCTACTGGTGCCCACGTACATTGAAACATTCTTGTCTTGACACAAGGGAGATCAAAATCCACTTTTTTTTTGTAAGAACAAGTCAAAGTATGTGGAAAATTGTTGTGTAAGATGTCAAAGAAGATTAGAGATTAAAGTATAGTTTTTGGTTGATCGGACAATTTTTTGTTTGTTTTTCACAAAGTATTCTATTGTCACCCCAGACATCAGAAAACAACATTAAACCCACTGAAAATTGTTTACAGTGACAAATCGTGATGGTCAAATTATCAGAGAATATGTAGCGTTATGTGTATATGCTTGTGGGAAATGTTGGGGTTCGTGCCCCCCCCCCCTCCCCTCCAACTGACATTCTACATTTTGAGTAATTTCTTAAGAATTGGAGGGTTTCAGAGCAAGCAAAGCATTTTTTCATGTCATTAGTAGACAATATCTGAAAAAAACATAATTGCAAAGAATTTCATATTTGACCATTTACCAGAACTATACTTAATGGAAAATATGGATACAGTTCAGCCTCGATTAACCGGCGATGTTGGGACCAGCAGTCATCCGTATAAGTGATATGGCCGGATAAGAGAGATAATGTACAAACACCAGTGTTGGGTGTCTCGACGTGCTTTCTCGAGACGTGTCTCGGCTCTCGAGACATTCTCGAGACAGTGTTTGTTGCATTGTCTCGTGTCTCGTCTCGGTCATCGGACGCTAATTGTCTCGTCTCCAGGTCTCGGTCTCGACGGAAAGTCTCGGTCTCGTAGGCCGAGACATCGACGAGACACTATGAAACAGCTCAATTTTGACAAGTCACTCTTAGCATTCTGCGGCTTCTTTCTGCCCCGGCCTACAGCATAAAATGACTATAATGATTTTAAACTTGGGATTGGAGTACAAAAGTAGAGATTAAGAGTTGATACATTGAATTACAGTCTGTAGATTATGTCACTTTTTAGTGAACCCAAAGGTACATGTTACTAAACTATAAAAGCCAGCCAAACTGTCACTAACATAGGTGTACCACCATGCGCTGTGTACGGACTTTCAAAAGACCCTAAACAAGATCTGTCGATCTCAAATACTCTAAACAAAAGTATTCAAGTCTGAAAAGTTACCCTTGTAAGAAACCTGTTGAATACCCTAAATCAAAAGTATTCCAGTCTGAAAAAGATACCCTTTTAAAGAAAACCTTTTGTTAAAAGTATACCCTTTCATGATTTTATACCCTTTTCATAGATATGCCACACACCAGCATCACTCGGCCGTTGAAAAACAACCCCTTTTTACGGGCGTTGTTTATTCACGAGCTCGTATCAAAGAAGAGAAGTAAAAAGTACAAAAAAATATAAGGTCACTTCCGCCACAAAAATTAATTTTGTTAATTGTGCAAAACATCTTGAGTCGTGTCTGTGAGCTGAGGTGTGTGCCGTGTGTTTTTATGTGTGTGTGTGGGAGGGGGTGGGGGCTGAGGGGGTTAGGGTACCAGTCCCCATTACCCCTATTTTACAATGTGGATGCAGTCCCTACCCCCCTCCCTTTTACAATGCAGATAAAAACCCCCCCCCCCCCCCCGGCCTTTCTGTCACTGATCGGACATAATGCATGAGTCACGTACCTTTTCCAGTATAAGGCAAAGTTTTCCATATTACAAATTGGTCAAATTCCGTTTTTCTCCACGTTTGTATTTTAGCAAATTTTCCGACTTAATTTGTGTTAGGTAAAAATCACAAAATAAACGTCAAGCTTTACTAGGCCATTGGGCGTTTTGATCTCGGGCGTTTATGGGATATGATTTTTTTTTTTTTTTTGCTTTTAAGCTTTTAGTTTTATTCATTGAAATAAATTAAATTCTTACTTCGTGGTGGAAAATTTTGGGGCAGATTTTTTTCAAGTTTGCCTCAAAACGTATTTTCGCTCACGTTATAGGCTACTAGTACTTTTTTTTAACTCGAATTTCCGTGGATTTCGCTTTGGAAAATCCGCAACGTGTGGAAAACTTCGGTCTTTACTTTTTCAAGCCTTCACCCCCGACTCGGCTACTTATTGATACAATGACACATTCATATCAGGCAATAGGCCCCGCCAGGGCATCCCCCCCCCAAGTCCGCTCTCATCTTCCATGATTATCGGAATGATGATGACTGACAATATAATGATGATGCATGATGCATGATACAATGAGGGAATGCAACTTAAAAACTGTTGTAATAGGTCTATAATTGCCAATCGGTTTGGTGGGGAATATGCGAAGAAAGTGTGTGCATTGTCATAGAGATAACTTATGTTCTCGTTTACTCTTTTGTGATGTTTGGTCTTAAAAGTACGGCTTAGGTTGTGTCGCGCGGCTCATCTTGTAAAGTAATTTGTCTCTTTTAGTCCTCTGTGGTCTCGGTCTCGTGTCGCCTGAGTTTTGAAAACAAATGTCTTACTGTCTCTCCCGTCTCGAACACTAATTGTCTCAGGTCTGTGTCTCGTCTCGGGTCTGAAACTGTCTCTAGACCCAACACTGTGACAAACACAGTATAGGTGGACCGGATGTTAATAATGCATGTCCGTATGTATGAGTTATTACAACCCACACTACCATGTGGCAAATTGCAACAGACCACACAAATGAGTTTACTTCTGTTTACTTTTACCCCCAGATACCCAGCAAGTTTTATTGTACACTTCTGATAAAGGTGTATCAATTACAGGCCAATGACTGATAAGTCCATTGTCCGGATAATGGAGCGAGCAGTTAACGATAGGCCATACATGTATAACTGAGGCTGAGCTGTAACATTACTGATTGACGGGGAGGGGGGGGGGGGTCTACAGTAACAGAATTGAGATGTAACAAACAAATAAATGAGAATGCTACAATATTTTCTGCTTTTTATTTAAAATGGAACCCTTACTATTGAGCTACAGTGTACAGACATTCCCCTGAAAGTAAAACCCCCTGCAGGTATCAAGTTTAATTTGTAGCTACATTTTCTAATAGATTTGATGGATACATTATATTGCTCAAAATACTGTTGGTCCATAAAGACCGGGAGTCACATTAATTAGAATGTGCAGTCCACCAACCAGTTTATTTTTTGCTTTCAGCTGTGTGACATGAAAAAGTGGGTTTACATGTGCATGGTGCATTCGCCAGGTTTTTATTGGGAGAGTTTGGGGGGGGGGGGAGGGTGTTAAAGACTAGGATCCAGATGGGGGGCACTACGGGTGCATGTCCCGCCGCGTAATGGTTTTTCATTTGAAATTATTTAAGTCTACAGGCTATTGATGGGGCCTGCCAGTGCCATATGGATCATGAAGCACATGAAAATTTCATTTTGATTATTTTTCAAGAATACATGTTAAACCTAATAGAATTGAGATCGTAGGGTTATTACTTCAAAAACAAAAAACAGATTTAGAAAGCAAGTGTGTGTAATGAGCAACTGAGAATTTGTCACAGATATGATCTATATTCTGTTCGTTCAGGGCAATATAATCTTTCGTCACTTCTTGCACATTTAAAGATGTGGAGCAGTAGCAACTATTTCTGAACAGAGAATGACAACCAAGCGAAAGAAGCATTGAATTGATATTAAGAACATGTATTGCTTTTTGCAAAGCGTTGATGTGGTATAAAGAGATGTCTACCCTAGATAGCATATTCAACCTTTATATTATAGTTCACTTTTGCAGACACAAATTTTGTGCATCCACACATGTGATGTAATACTCATTTACGGGCTACACTTCAGTTACGCCCTCCTTTTCAAATACATTCCTGGACAGACCTAGGGATTTTTTTTGTTTTTGGGTGGTGTGTGGGGTGTTGTGAGTTGATTTAGAGTTGTGCTTTCACATTTATCTATCAGTTAAAAGGCCAAGTTAGAGTTTGGCTGTTCAATCAGGGACAGACTGTTTTGTTGTCAATTCTTCACAAAATATTCTATTTGTCATATCTCCAGACATTCAGAAATCAACTCATAAACCTATTGAAAATTCGTGCATAAGTGTACAGACTCAATATTGTCTTGTTGTAATGATTTATTACAGTATAGTAGATCCATGTGCCTTTAAGTTTTCTTGTTACCATTACCTTGTTGGTGATATATCTGTGGGTAACAGTTTACTCATTTTAAAACAGCTAAGTTTATCAATTAATGGAAGAGTGTTCAGGTGTGAGGCATTTCGGCATTGCGATTTGATTCTTATTGAATCGTTAGCATCGTGGAAGCTACTTTTATCTATAAAATTTGAATATGTCAAAGTATTTCATTTTTTACCATTATTCAGAATACTGTATTTACTTTGACTTTATTTAAAAAACAGGTTGTGAACAAAAATTCTTGACAAGTCTCATACTCTCCTAATTGTCATATTTTGCATTTTTTTCTGGGCGGAAGGAGATTGTCCCTTCACCCCCTTATCTGCCCACTGACGACCTGCCAGTTTCTGCTTCCAGTCTAATATCTGATCTCATAGGTGGAGCATGCGGTAGGTCTCGTCATCTGAGACACTCAGTAATGGGGATGTCTGCGTGCGATGCTTAATGTTGCTTACAGCATTACAGTTGTTTAAGTCGGTTTGCTTAGCTGAGTTTATAATTTTTCATGATTCAACCGTGTTATTTTCTGGAAGTCATTGGAAGTTTCTCAAATGTTTTCCTATGAAATCGCGTGTTTTAAATTTTTGTTTATATCATCTTATTAACCTCTTGGGGTATGATAGGGGCTTGTACAGGAAGGCCATAGATATATGAAAAAGATGAACTTTGTATCTTGTGTAGATGTGTTTTATGTGTCTGGGTTTGTGAGACCTACAGGTACATGTTCTGCGTGATCTAGTTTAAAATGCCTCTGAAAGGATCTCGTTTATGTCGCTCTTGATAATATTTATTGTGTCTATAAAAGAAAGATTAATATAATAAATTTACTAATATTTAGTATATAGTAATGAAAAGATGTTGCTGTCGTGATAGGCCTAGTTAATTAGTGTTACTTTAATCTGATGATTAGCATAAATTAAGAGAAGTACTCATCCAGATTAGGCTTAACACAATGTGTTGTTAGCTAGAACTAATTTTTTGATAGGTGACATTTGTTCTTTCTAAGTGTTTTTATGCGTGATGACGAACCATATATCATGCTTTATGAAAATTTGTTATTGCAAAATAGTTGGTAGTCTGGATCGCAAACTCTATTAAACTAATACTCTTTTGGTTTTATAAGAAATCACTCCATTAAAATCCATATCAATGTAGCGAGGATATTAAAATCCCATGTGTAGGCACTTTTGAAATCCGTTGACTGCTGCCACAAGCTCCTGTTATGGCTGCCTTACTTACATCTCACAGGCATTATATTCAACCTTAAACCATGTACACTAGTGGCGAGGATTTGTACGATGGCGGTAGTCTAGGGCAATGGTACAATAGAGTGCAATTATATGCTCTTGTGCCTTCGACCAGTTGCCTATCTTTATCAATTAATTTGCTGTTATCTACTGGTTGTTCATTTCTACTAATAGTCAATTGAGGATTATTTCATGTCATTCTATGTTGATGTCTCCTACTACCTCAGTAGATAGTTACTTATTTTACTGTTGCTTCTGTCCATTGAAGTTATAAAAGGGAGTTTTATTTTTGTGAAACTATATGGAACGCTTTTGATTTTGTTGTATGAATGTCTCAGAGTATGTGTGAATCAGCCTCGTATAAAGTGGATTGTGGGACCTTTGAATTATTATTAGTAGTGTGTTTTTGTGAGATAGTAGTATGTAGTTAGGTTTTGTACTTGTGTACATTAGTAGGGGTTTTGTTCCTACTAATTTCGTCAATGTCCAAAGTGCTGACAGTGTAGAGTCATTGACCATCTGTGGGTCAGCTGCTCACTCATAACGGCTTGATCAATTGTGGTGTTTCTACTTGCAGCTTCTCGCGTTGTAACTATCTTGTTATCACTCATACAGTGTTACCACGGGAAAGTCTCTTCAGCTTATGACTCTGTCCTGGGATAAATTTCCCTCAAAATATCAGTTAGCAATGTTGGTCATTATAGTCATGAAATAAGATATGGCGAAGAAAAGCCAATGAGTTTCTATAGATAGGATTTAAGTGTTTGTTTGTTAAGGATTATTGTGTGGGTAGTTGTGTATTTGTTGTGTTTTTATTTTGGTTTTTTATTTGATGTGTATTGTATATCTGTGTGGTGTTTGTATAATCATGTTTGGTGTGTGTTGTCGCGTTGTGACGCTGTCTTGGTTGGTTTGGTGTATCGGGGGTTTCTATGTGCATGTAGATCACTACTCCTGTGATTTTAGCTACCTGAAAATTCCTTTTAAGTTATTTGGTCTTGTTCATGTTTATTTCGAATTAAGTTACTTCGTGTAACAATAAACACTATTTTTTTTCCGTTACATTGGCAGCGGGACGTGTGACCATTAGCCGAATCTCTACGGGCCTTGAAGTTCCAGTGTTGCATTATCGTGATGGCCGTTCAGTTCGGCTCTCACTGGACATACCGCGGGTTTAGACCAGTCGGTTGATCTCAAATTCTATTGCAGATCTGTGGGTTGACCTCGTGTGGTCCTTAGTGACGGTCGACGCACTACTGGCAGCAAATTAGTTAGTATTTGTAGTAGCATGGTACATTGTAATAGTTCAGCGTAACAATATTAGTAGAAATAGTAGTAGTATAGTAGTATAGTAGTAGTAGTAGTAGTAAGTAGTGTAGTAGTTGTTCGTTGTTTGGGGCGGTAGTAGTAGTTATAGTAGTATGAGTAGTTCATGTAGTGGTGTAGTGGTAGCAGCAGTAGTGTAGAGTTATAGTTATGGTTGTAATAGGTCAGTCTGTCTGGTGGGTAATCGGTAGTAGTAGTAGTTAGTTGAGTAGTTTAGTTAGGTGAGTGAAGTTTAGTAGTTAGTAGTAGTGAAAAGTGCATCATCATCACATCATCTATCATCATCATTATCATCCCATCATCATCAGTTAAAAGCTATATAACAGCATTCAGCCAACTGGCTGCCAAACATTTGTTAAATTTTAATGTACAACAATTACAACATTTACAATATGCATAATGAGATTAGTATTTGTGAGAAGTACAGGGTTTGTGTATTTGTTTGGAAACTGATATTTTGGTAGCCCATTTTACTGAAAACTGCTTCACTTTTTCACACTTTTTTGATTACTGCTTGAAATGACGCGACTATAGAGTACCATAGTTCACAGACATAAAGTTAGTCACTTAGTAAGATGAAAAATTGTTTATGGCCTCGCACATAAAGCTATAAAGCTACACAAATATGATGAAGGACTCCGTTATTGTGCATTCATGCGTGGGCCAGCTATTAGCATAAATACAGCAGTCTGTTGTATCATAACCTACAGATTGTACATAGTTATAAATTGATAAGGTCCATTCATTCGCAATATGGAAAATGAAAGAATACACGAGAAATGGGAAGTTAAAACAGCGGTAAAATGGCGAAATCTATGTAATGATGAAAGTAATAACCAAAAAACCTGGAAGTAAATTACAAAACGACGAAGAATGCTTAAAGAAAGTTCGTAAATCATACCAAGCATTAGTTTTAGACAACTTTAATCAACCGCTAACCAAACCCCTCTGCGGCGTCCCTCTTCCGCACCATCTTTCTAACTTACCGATGACTATGACCGCTCCATTTCAATAGGCTGAATTTGCTGATCATCATGCAATATATATGTGTTTATATACGTGATTTTGAGGTTAACACGGAAAATCACAGAAATATGAAAATTGAAAAACGAGAATTTGATTTTGTAAAATGGGAGAAATGGAAGCTTTAGTGGTAAGATTGCTCATGTTGATAAAACATCCATTGTTGAACTGGATCAACACAAAGCATTATTTATCGTATCATATATCGTGAAATATCAAGTCACCAATGGTTTTTTGTTTGCAGTCACGAAAGTCAAGAGATAGCAATCGTATAAAATCCTTTGATAACGAAATAACCCAAATGGGAACAAAACTGGCCTAGTGCCTATTTACAGCTTTCGATCCTCCTGATTTCTTGCGTTTCATGCCATTGTAGGGCCCCCACGAGACATTTAAAAACACCTTCAAGGAACCTCGCACCGGTAATAGTTTGACCAATATCTGAATAGAATGGCTTTTTATCCTTGGCAGACTGATAATGGCAAATTAAAAGCCATCCATATTAACTGGAGTACTTGAGTTTTGTTGCATACATTAACTCGTACATGTATTCCAGAGACTGTTAGTACACATCTACATGTATTGATCTAATGTAGATATTAACCTATCTGGCTACAGGAACCGGGTGTGCCTTGTGTAATTTCTATGGATTTAGGATCTCGGAGGACAACGAGGTTAAGTGATTTCCTTGTAATTTGTGAATACCTTTGTGTTTTGCCATATTGATATTTTTAATTTTACTTGTGGCATCTAAAATTTAATAATTTAATTAGGCAATGTTACCAATTTAAATCAAGTAATGCACTATTAAGCCATTGGATACTTAAGTATGAGTTAACTTCTTGTCAGCCGTCTTATGTGAAAATGCGTGTTATAGTAAATCAAATCATGTCCAACGGCTAAAGTGTTAAATCAATATAAAATTCGAACTACGCGCTTTACGTTAACTTATATTTTAAATTCCCAGTTGTCTTGAATACTGATTTTGGGGATGAAAGTGGCCTTTAAATGTTAACATAAACCCACCATGATACATGTATGTGTACATGTACAGTACTGTAGTACTGTTATCGTCTCATGATTCAGCAAATTCAGCAAAAGTGGTATCTTTGATCAGGCTCTTTAAACACATAAATTTCATCATTACAATGTGAGCTAATGCTTCATTATGCTATGATTTAGCTTAAAACTTGTAACCTGGTTTTTGATTAAGATGTTTCAAGAACATTTTAGTTTTTTTATTTTTTACTTTTTTTTGGGGGTGGGGGCTTTATTGTTGAATCATTAGATTTTGTATACAAACTGAAATGCATCTTTGCACCATAAACTGTTGTTATTTATCCAAGGGTACATGAGATACATGTAGTACAAATTTAGACTGAGATCTAAGGATTCTACTTGGAAAATAATTGGCCAACAGATTTCTATCTTGGAGGGCAAGATATTCAGTTTTTTTGTAAGTACAACATGAACATGTCTATATATCATCGTTGACTATCTCTCTCT